>JAWQRJ010002283.1:0-13822 GCA_033557515.1 Diorygopyx duplodentatus | reverse complement strand
AAAATGGAAAAACTCCTTAAAAGTCAACAAATTCAGTAAAACTGGCAAAGATGAACTAACTCCCCAAAATCGAGAAAAACATCAAAATGACCAAAATTTGGGTTGGGTTTTCTATTCGCCCTTCCTTCATTATTTAACGCACTATTTCTTCTCCCTCTTCTGGATTCTTATCTTTGTTCTCTCTATCTTTGTTCGTCTGAGTATTGCCCATTTGTCCGTCCTTCCTTCTTCTTTCTCGCTTCTTCCTTATTCTATTTTCCTTGTTTCATTCTCTATTCTCCCTCCAGCCTATACTCATAGATTTTTTCACTTTCTTTTCGTTTCTCACTTTATGGTACCGTTGCCTATATATTTCTTATAGCTAAATTTTGATGCGTTGTTGCTTCGTTTGCTTCGTTTTTCTTCACATTCCCTCTTTCCTTTGTTTATTTTTTCTCGAAAGTTCTTCTACGTTCTTCCTTTTATCTTTCTTTGTCGAAACCTTGCTCGTTTTGTTAGTTCGCATTGTATTGGGTTAATACTGTTTGGATTGTATATTTCTTCGTTCTTTCCTTTTCCTTCCGCCTTCCCCTCTTTCTCTTTGCTTCCGTTTTAGTTTGGGGTAAATACCTCAAACTGGGTAGTTTGGGGTATTTAATAAAGAAATAAATACTCAGATATTTTACATCACTATCCATACCTAGAACAAAAGAATTGTCTAAATTGTGGGATGGTATAAGGGTGGTTCCAAGTTGTATATGCTACACTCCTAGGGCAAAGGAGTATATTCCTAATGGAAAAAATACAAGAGAAATATTAACTGTAAAATTACTTAGTTGAATAAATAATAATAATAAAGTACTTATTCAAAATTTATTTAAATGGACCATTTCTTACCTTATGGATTGGTGGATTGATGGTCCGGGCATAGATTTACCTACGGGTTTCCATCATTTCGAAGACCCCTTCCTTCTCGCTGCTGGAAAAAGGTGGTACGAAGGGCAGGTACGAAGTAGTGCAAATCCCAGGAACATTGCATAGTCGAGCTGGTCATTGTTTCGAAATGAGCACTTGCTGCCAGATCGCTGCACACGGAATTAATTTAAACTCCCGTCGAAATTTTGCCCAATTAAACGATGCCCTTGCAGATCGATTCCCATCAACTTACCGCCGTCCGAAATTCAATTTAATAACATCACTATAACACACTCCCGGTTCATTAAAGACTAACGCAATAGAAGCTGGCCCGGCGTTCGTTCGGTTTAACCTGTAATTTGCTGAAACGTGTGGGCAACAGCAGAATAAACTTTCGAACTTACAAACTTGCGTCGATTTAAAGCACCATTAACCGAATGCGAATCTGTTTCCCGAGGCTGGAACGGCTCGCAGAGTGTTTAGAAAAAATTGCCAATAACGCTACTAAGCTTCTCCGAAATGTTTCCCAAACGACTGCGAACATTTAGACGAAGCTTGGACTCTTGTTCAGCAACAGGCTGCAAAGTGAACCAGCAAGTGTAACAGTAATCAGAGAGTTCAAAACAAAAATTGGTCGAAACAGTATGGTAAATAGAAGGGACAATAAAAGTCCAGAAGAAATGAAATAATGTCAGAAATATTGAGGCAGTGGAGAAACGTAATATGTCAATACTGGAAAATTTGTGGAGAGTCTATGAAGAATTGAAAACAAGTAATCGATAGATTAGAAATAATCCTCTGTGATAAATAGCGTGTATTTATTCTCTACTACGCTTTACTACAGATTTACTGCCCTTCAATTATGGTATAGCTAGCTACATGGGGTAAACAATACTGTTATTTCTCCTAGTTGGTGGTTTCTAAAACGAAAAATACTTTCTACTACTCTAAATCATTTTTCGCTTATCAGTTTGCAAGGAACCACTTGTTATGAACAGAAAGGAATAAATCTTGATGTGAACTGTTTAGACCACTAAAAACTCAAGTAATATCTCTTCTAAATATTTATCTCCTCTAGAAAATTGTCAAAAAGAAGCCATTCTATATTGACATCTTAGAATCATTCAACTTTTTTCTTTTGCTTTTTAAAGCTTTAAAGGAAGATATTGTAGATGTTCAATGCTGTAAAGGTAAAAGAAATTCCCCATTTATCAATCCAGTCATGACGTACAGGACTAGATTTAAAAATAGTGATTTGATGGTTCTATGGTTACTAATATTAAGCACAGTGTGGATAGCTTCGATTTCGGCACAAAATGGTAAGTCATTCAAGGTTTATAGAATAATGTCGTCTTATTCTTTAATTTCTTGATGTTGTCTTATGTTTTTCTATTTGGCAGAAGTATTGGACATCCTGGAAATAGCTGACCTTTCCAGCGAACCATCCGGCATAAAAAAGATACCAGGAAGATGCCCTAAAGTTCACGAAGACGGCTTCGACGTCGAAACGTCTAACTTTGCTTTCAGATTAAGCGAAAAATCGCAAATCTTGCTCAGCACAAGTCAACTGTTTCCAAATGGGTTTTACAAAGACTTCTCGATTCTTCTGGTAACTAGGGTTTTCGGTGAATAGCGTTGCAAGCGACGGTGCGTCCACATTAAAGTTCTCACTTACCTCTTCTTCAAGGTGCTGGCAGTCCAATATTTACTCTTTATAGTGAAAATGGCGACGAACAGTTGGCCTTAAATGTCGGACAGAACGAAATTAGTTTATTTTACGAAGATACGGAAGGGATGCCTGAAGATGGCAACTTGATTTCGTTCGACACTACCATTGAAGATAAGGAGTAAAATCGTTTTACAGTTGTTTTGTTTTCTTCTGTTAGCAATTTTAACACACTGTGAATACAATGACTTTTTTAATTGTTAAAAATTATATATCTATTAACTTAATATACCATTAATTTATCACGAAACAAAAATTTTATTTGGATCAAAAGGAAATTTTGTGTCAAATATCATTGGTGCATAGTGCAAACTAACCAAGAACAGAAGAAAGCAAAAAGGAACAATGCAATAGATAAATTTTATTTATTTATCTGCTGTTTTAGGTGGCACAGACTTGCGTTTAGCATAAAAGGTGATTCTGTCACCCTCATAAAGGATTGTCACCACACAATTACGAAACAATTGGCAAGAGAACCCAATTCTGAATTGAGTACATCCGGTATCATAACCATGGGATATGAACTCATAGGTGATGGGTTTTATAATGTAAGTGTTATTGCTAAATATGCAACACAAAGTTTGTGCACGTTAATGTTCTTTTAGGGTGACATTCAATTGTTAAAAATAGCGCCCACTCCGGACGAAGCCTATGAAATTTGCACCAAGTATGCACCAAACTGCCCCATCTTAAATGGAGAAGGAACTTACAATTCCAACGGATCTTACAGCTATTCTTCGAGTTCAAGTGGTGGCACTTCCTACTATACAACTTCTTATAGTAGTTCTTCTAGCAGCTTAGGGGCAAATTCTAACTCGTTGGGGGGTTATAATTTCTCCAGAGAAGGAATCATAGCAGGTATAAGCAAAACTCACTGAATATGGAATATTATAAATATTCCATGCTCAACTTCCTGCAAGCCTCAGTTAAGATTTCTTCTTTAAATTCTTCTTCTGTAACATTATTCAAAAAACAAAATGTTCTGTACCATTAGTCTAATATTTGAACACAAAAAACTACAAAAGCGAAATTCTGCTACGACTGTCAACACTGTCGATGAGAATGGGCTAACATATTAATTATGTATAATTAATCTACAACAAACAGGTTTAGATGACAGAGGATTAACTGTGAATGCAGCCAGCGGTGGTTTTGAAATATCTAAAACAGGTGTAAATCAAGAAACGATTGCAAGAGAAAATACTGTACTTAAGAAAAGTCAAAATGAACATCATGCATTGGAACGTAACAATGGAGAATCTTCCACAACTTATGAGGAAAATGACGGAAGATTTAATGAAAATTACACGAACTATAAACAGAAGAATGAAGAATATCATGGTATATTCTTATATACAAGATTTATCTACTACTTGATTTTTTATGCGTCACTTAAATTTTTAGTTCAACCTTTAAGTGGTGTAAATTCTACAGATTTACACGGATTAGGAGGTTCCTTGATTGGTCCAGATTTCTCACATTTTTCAACGGAAAATCCTGAAATAACCACCGAAGATGAGGAAGAAACTGTAACTGAAGCAACAGAACTACCAGGAGAGGTGAAGATGTTTCATAATGTTTCTCTTTCTCTTATACCCTAACCATTTCCTCCTCAATTTATAGAATCCTCAGTCACCAGAGGTCCCTGAGGACGACAGTTATTCAACAGCTCAAAACTCACCATATGCCCCTAATTATCCTTTTAATCCAAACAGAGGTCATCCGGGTCCGAGAGGGTATCCTGGACCTCCAGGATTACCAGGACCTCAAGGGACTAAAGGGGATACCGGAAGAGATGGTTACCCGGGAATGGCAGGTAGTTCCGGTCCCCCAGGACACGTTTTCATGATACCGGTACCAAAAAAAAAATCCTTAAATTGACATTTCTAACGCGAGATTTCTTTAGCTGAACGTCCAGGGTAACGAAAAAGGACCGGACGGCCAGGCTGATTCCTTCAGGCAGATGCTCGCCCAGCACATGGTAAATCTCCATTGAGGACAGTCATTTTCAGGGAAATTTTTTATACTATTTAAAGTATGTGATGTCCTTTTTAAAGATGTCCATGCGAGGTATCGAGGGCCCGTTGGGTCTGACGGGGGTCGCTGGGCCGGAAGGACCGCCAGGATCTGAAGGGCTCAAAGGAGAGCCTGGAGAAATTGGGGAACCAGTATGATGCCACGTCCCAAAAGAAAAAATATGAAAATTACAGGATAATAATTGTTGGTTCGCAGGGTCCACGAGGTGTTAGAGGCCCTACCGGGAATCCTGGAAGGGAAGGGCGTCGTGGCAGACCTGGAAGAGATGGCGAAAGAGGTCTTGCGGGACCTCCAGGAACTAAAGGCGAACAGGGTCTGGTCGGTCTGCCTGGATTGCCGGGGGATAAAGGAGAAAGAGGATCGGCTGGCCAACAGGGGGAGAAAGGGGCGCCGGGTCACGAAGGAATGCAAGGAGAGGAAGGACCTCCTGGATTACCAGGAATGCCAGGAGAAATGGTAAGAATTAATGTTTCTTCCGAACAGCTTCCGTTTCAATTAATTTAAATAAATATTGAAGCAATAAAATCAGTAATTCTTAACTTAGCTAATTAGCAACATCTTTGGCATTACTTTTATCATACCCTTTATTATTTCTATTGCATGAACTTATCGATAAGTACACCACCAATTAAACTTTGCAGTTGATAGTATAAACAGCGTAAACACACTAATCAAATTAGGCAGAAATCACGTACCTTGCAAGTTTACCTAATACTAGATAATAACCTCCGCGTTTCGTAACTATGGATTCTAACCAAGGTCCATTATTTGAATTGACCGTTACCGGCAAATACTGGGTTTACTTAGATTTGCAATAAAAGGCAATTGACCTAAAATCTCACGTAAAATAAGTATTTACAATTGATCTTCAGTTCTAAATTTCATCATTGCAATATTTTTTATACAATTTGTAGGGTCCAAGAGGTTTTACAGGACCCCGAGGTCTCCCGGGTATGCCTGGAAACCCGGGTATCCCAGGGAACGAAGGTCCACTGGGTCCCAAAGGAAGTCCCGGTCCCATAGGTCAACCCGGAGCTCCAGGACAAACGGGACCTTCGGGTTCGATGGGTCCCCCGGGGCCTCAGGGTTTGCTCGGACCACCAGGAATAATGGTATTCTCAAACTAACCCGTTCTGGATCCGTTCTAAATCCGCGGTTGTTTTTCAGGGTCCCCAAGGAAAACCGGGACTGCCCGGCTTGCCGGGATCCGAAGGTCTCCCGGGTCATCCCGGGAACCCCGGCATGCCGGGACCGAAGGGGGAGCAGGGACTCTCTGGAATCGCGGGTGCTATTGGTTTTCCGGGGTCTAGAGGGCCGAAAGGGGACGAAGGAAAAAGGGGACAACAAGGGGATAAGGGAGACAAAGGAGATAGGGGTACGGAGGGGGAAAGGGGAGATGGGGGGATGAAAGGAGATTGTGGGGCGCAGGGGGTCGTTGGTTCGCCCGGAATGGAAGGTCCCGAAGGACCTAAGGCAACTATGAAGTTATTGAAGAAAGGTAGTAATTAAAAATACCCCCTATTTTTAGGGATACGATGGACCGAGGGGGGAGGCAGGAGCAGTGGGTCCTCCTGGGGAAAAGGGGAAAATCGGCATTCCGGGATTCGCGGGATATCCTGGGCATCCTGGCGAAAAGGGGGATAAAGGGGCGACGGGACGATTGGGTTCGCCAGGAGAAAAGGGCGAAAGGGTAGAATCGAAAACAAAATCCCTCCAAAATTCTTATACTTTTCATTGTCTAGGGTCATCCTGGCATTTCCGGTGAAAGAGGAGAAGCGGGGCCAAGAGGATTTCGGGGCTCCAGAGGGAGAAGAGGCGGGGAAGGACAACCGGGCCCCAAAGGGGATACAGGACAACCTGGTCCACCGGGTCTGCAGGGTGAGGCTGGAACGCAAGGTCCTGAGGGACCTCGCGGTTTCGTTGGTCAGTCCGGACCGCCGGGACTAAATGGGAAGGACGGGATCCCGGGACCACCGGGGGAAAGAGGGGCTCCCGTAAGTCAACTGGCATTTTAAAAACATCCATTGCAGTTTTTTAAAAATTCAGGGTGACAATGGTCCTCCGGGACCACTGGGCGCTCCCGGCGTAGTAGGTCCTCAAGGTCCTACGGGAGAACCGGGACCTATAGGGGAATCCGGCACTCCAGGAAGCCCCGGTCTGCCCGGGGAGCCGGGAATGCATGGGGAGGCGGGAAAGGAAGGGACGCCAGGACCGGCGGGTCCAGCGGGAAAACCAGGACCACCAGGAGCAACTGGTCTTCCCGGATTTCCCGGAGAAAGGGGGATGAACGGTTTACCGGTAAGCGCACGATCTCTCTTATGTCTTCCGCGTTACAAACGATTATTTTACAGGGCATCCCCGGTTTGAAAGGTGAGATGGGTCCTGTGGGATTGTCCGGCCCCGCTGGCGACAAGGGACAGCAAGGAGAAGCGGGTAAGGACGGGCCTCCCGGTCCGGAAGGAAGAAAAGGCCCGCCCGGCTCGCCGGGTCCTGGAGGTGCTAAAGGGGAGAGAGGGGAATCTGGTCCTCCTGGAACAATGGGACGCGACGGTGTAGCGGGAGCGAGGGGGTTGCCTGGTGCTCCCGGTCCAATTGGAACCCCTGGAGAGGACGGGGATAAAGGGGATATAGGCCCCCCTGGGGAGAAGGGGTTCAAAGGATCTAAAGGAGAAAGTGTAAGTAAATTAAATAGTATTATTGGAATTTTTCTAGACATTTACGTGCAGGGTCCAGAAGGATCAGCAGGACCGCAAGGTCTTAGAGGGGAACCAGGTCCCGTGGGACCTCTGGGGGAACGTGGACATCCAGGTGAGATAGGGAGGCAGGGTCCTAAAGGAGAGGACGGTCCAGTTGGCGTGCAAGGCAGCGCCGGCCCAGCGGGTCCCCAAGGATTACCTGGCCCACCAGGAGTTAAAGGCGAAATAGGAGATATTGGTCAAAAAGGTCCACTTGGCCCTCCAGGATCACCTGGAGAACAAGGTCCTAGAGGAAGCAAAGGGAGCGAAGGACCACCAGGTGCTACAGGATCAGAAGGCGCGCAGGGAATGAAAGGGGATAGAGGGGAACCAGGTCCTGTTGGAATCCCGGGCGATGAAGGGAAACAAGTAAAGCTATCCTTTCCCTTCGAGGATTACCACCCCGATTATTTAAATTAATTGTCTTAGGGAGACCGTGGCTTACAAGGCCAAAAAGGTGAAGAAGGAAAACCGGGACTTCCAGGTGCGCTCGGCCCGCGCGGTGCGGTGGGTCCCGAGGGTCCGAAGGGAGCTGCGGGGTCGCCGGGATTCCCGGGATCTCCCGGCGAACCGGGGGCCGCGGGGGCCAAAGGGGACGTGGGCAAAGAAGGAGAAGACGGGAAACCCGGGGAGCCCGGTCCCCCGGGAGAAGCGGGATTGCCCGGGAAGATGGGTTCCGCGGGAATACCGGGAAAACCCGGTCCCGAGGGACCGGCCGGGATGCAAGGAAGCACTGGATTGCCCGGAGAGAAAGGGGATAAGGGAGCAGTTGGGCCTGCGGGTAATATGGGTCCTGTGGGCGCGCAGGGCGTACCGGGACCGCAGGGAATGGCAGGTGTGAGAGGATCTCCAGGGCCAGCTGTAAGTATTAGAATCCCCCGTCGTTAAGTTAAGAAGCCATACAAATTGAAATCAAATCTGGTTGCTTAACGAAGTATTAAGTATGTAAAAAGTTTTCCTTTTTGAAACCTTTCTTATTGGAAGGATGAGAAACTTTATACTCCCTCTAATTTCTGTATAAAATGGGACTCTTATTTTCGGACGGAGGGAATAAGAAAATTTTTTGTGCCAACCATTCTTTTTCGTGCCAATTTCCACAGGGAGACAATGGACCTCCAGGTACACCGGGACTGCCGGGTCTGTCGGGACCGATCGGTTCGTCGGGTCCCCGTGGCCAAAAGGGCGACCGAGGCAAGCGCGGCCCCAAGGGCCACCGGGGCGAAATGGGCCACATGGGGCTCAAAGGCGAGGTGGGGGAGAAGGGCGAGAGGGGCACCAAGGGCCCGCAAGGCATCGACGGCAAGAAAGGGGATGCGGGACCCGTCGGCGCGTTCGGTCCCAAGGGTTCGGACGGCCCCGTGGGGTCACCCGGGGCGGAAGGCCCTGCAGGGCCCAAAGGTTCGGACGGGACGGGCGGGTCGAAGGGCGAACCGGGCCCTATGGGGTCCCCAGGACCGCCGGGTCCCGCCGCCGATATGCCTTTGGTGCCCCCCGAGCTGCTGTTCCAGTTGCAGAGCGGCAACTACGACAAAGGGCCACCTAGGAGACGAAGGAGTCTGGAGGATTTGATGTACGGTCGTTGTGTTAGGTGCTTTTTTTTTTGGAGTTTGAGAGGAAATTGTTTTTGCAGGAGCGAGTACGAGGATCTCGTTGCTACGACGACGAGTAAAACAACTGGGGAGGAGAACGATGAGGAAGATGAGTTGACCAAAGAAGATGTTAGCTTGAAGTTTTTGGATATGTACAGCAGCATTTACTCTATGAGGCAGGACTTGGAGCGAGTGAGGAAACCGGTTGGAACACGCGATAACCCAGTTAGAACTTGCAGGGATCTCTTCTATGGTCATCCACAATTTTCTGATGGTAAAAGTAGATGCTATTTTTTATATTATTTTTAGATTATAACACAGCAAATTCAATAAATAGCAATAAATTTTGAGCAGAAGTGATCGAATATCCACACATAATAAGTCTTTACAGGTTGGTATTGGATTGATCCTAACTTAGGAATGATAGACGATGCAATATACGTTTACTGCAACATGTCGACAGAAGGAGAGACTTGCGTATTCCCTGACGTTCACAGTGCGACTATGCCAAACATTCCGTGGAGGAAAAACAATAACAAGAACGATTGGTATTCAAATTTACGCGGCGGCTTTAAGGTAAGCGTCAATTTTTTCATCCCAATGTCCGGGCATCGTAATATCTGGTTTTAGATCACGTACGAAACCGTTGGATTGGTGCAAATGACCTTCCTCCGTTTGCTATCGGAAAACGCCTACCAAAATTTTACGTACACCTGCATGAACAGTGCGGCGTGGTACAATGCAAAGTCGAGTAAACACGATTTGTCGATAAAGCTGTTGGGCGAAAACGAACAGGAGTTCTCCTATCAAAGTATTAAACCGTCGATCGTTTTCGACGGATGCAAAACTCGAAACGCAAAGGGCGAGACGGTCTTTGAAATCCGGACGCCAAAACTCAACCAACTGCCGATTGTGGACTTTTATCCGGTCGACTATGGAAGTCCCAATCAAGCGTTCGGGTTTAAAGTCGGGCCGGTATGTTTTAAATAACACGTAAAAGCTCTAGTGTAAGAATTTGTTACTTAATGGATACATCTTGTTATTGTGGCACTTTTTACTATTTATGCGTAAGTTAAAAGAGAATGTGTACATATATTTTATATCTAAGTTATAGTTTTACATTAGGAATTTGAGACATCTGTGAACACTGCTCACGTTTCATCGAAAACAATTCTTTATTTTTGTAGGTCCATATTGTACAGCAGTGTATAATTTTTAAAAAAACTTAATAAATAAATAAATCTTCTGCCTCAGTCTGCTCTTTCGGTACCCATCTACCACCTCATCCAACTATTAACTGTGGAATAAAGGTGAAGAGTTTTTAGGTAACCGAGACGTGGTGCTTATTAAACACGTATTTATTAAACAAATACAACACTATAAGCACACTAACTATACATTAGGCTGTGTGACTCGAACCCGCTTGCGGCTCACGTTCGACTGCCTGCTTGTTCCACTCCGCATCCCGGCGTCGTCTGCGGTAGCGCCCTCTCGCGTACACAACACCTCTCTCCCCTCAGCTGGTCGTGTAATCTTGTAGGTACATAGGGGGATGTCGAATTCTGGATCTTCCCGGGCTCTGCACTTCTTTGGCTGGATCTCGTCTTTTGTCAGGAATGGGATTCTCTTGGACGAACTGTGAATTCTCAGGAGTTATCTCTGATGTACTCGTACTCGGGTTTGGGTCAGTAGGAACAATAGACATCACAGGGGAGCTGGAGAAGGCAGACTCTGGACTGGGTATGACAGGATCATTATCGGTCCGTGTTCGTAACTGATCTACATGTCTACGTAACATTTCACCTTCATTACTCATTACATGGTAACTGAGTGGTCCAGTGGTTTTTAAGATTCTTCCCTCTATCCACCTACAGTTGTCATTATACTTCCTAGCATCAACGTTATCGTTGACCAAAAATTCCCTTACAGGTTTCGGCCTGTCCATCGTATCCGCTAATCTTTGTTCAAATCAGGACGTATGTGATCCAAATGTATTCTTAGTCTTCTACCCATTAATAGTTCGGCTGGAGATCTTCTGGTTCTCTCAGACACTTCGGTATGTTGCTTTAGTAGAAATCTGGACATTTTTGTATTCCAATCGCCCCTATACTCATTTTCTTTAAAGCTTCCTTGGTTGATTGTACCATTCTTTCCACTTGTCCATTCGTACGTGGGTGATATGGAGCTATTCTTGCATGGCGAATTCCATTTTTCTTTGGGAAGCTTGCGAACTCCGACGATGTGAATGCCGTGCCATTATCACTGCACAGTACCTGGGGTATTCAAATAGCTCTCTTAGTACTCTCAAGACAATCTCAGTCGACGTTGTTGTTACTGGTCGCACTTCTAACCATTTGGAGTAAGCGTCTACTACCAACAAAAATATTTGTCCTTGCATTGGTCCTGCGAAATCTATATGTACTCGTGACTACGGTGATGTGGTACTTTCCCACGGGTGGGGACTGCTGCTCTTGGTGGATTATGGCAATTTTCCTGGCAAGTTTAACAACTCTTTACCCTCTTCTCGATATCCGCATCTATTTTTCGATAGCATACGTAACTTCTTGCGAGTGCTTTCATTTTCACAATACCGGGGTGTGTTATGTGTAACTGTTATTATCCGCTCTCTTCCCCCTTCAGGCATAATTACTCTATTTCCATATAATACACATCCTTTGTATGTCGAAAGCTGGTCTTTTTTGCTAAAGAATGGTTTTCATTGGTCGTCTATGTTTGACGTCGGCCATCCTGTAACTACACAGTCTTTTTGTCGGTCTTTCTTTGTCAGTTTAACTATTTCTTCATTGTTGAGAATTGGGTCTTCCATGTCTTCGATCAGCAGTACATCTTTACAAATAGGTATATCTATATCTGGTGACTGGATGGGTATTCTGGTAAAATTGTCTGCTAACACAATTTTTTTCCCTGGACAGTACTCAAGATGATACTGCTAAGCACCCAACATTAAATTCGATCGTAACATTCTTGGTGAAATAACCTCTGGCGTTGGTTTATTTTCTGCCAATATTCCCCATAGTGGTTTGTGATCAGTTTTGATCTGAAAAAGTCTTCCATATAGGTAGTTGCGGAACTTCTTGACACCTACGATAATTGCCAATGCTTCCTTGTCCGTTTGCCCATAATTTCTCTGTTTTCGTCAATGTTCATGAATGAAACGCTATTGGTCTCTCCGTATCATCTTCGACTCGATGCATTAAGACGCATCCGACACCATAGCTTGAACTATCGCATGACAAAATCAAAGGTTTTTTTTCGTCATAGTGTACCAATACTGTTTCTTCGGTAATTTCATTTTTAATATTCTGAAAACTTACTTCATGTTTTTTTTTCTATTTTTCCATTCTGCATTTTTATCCAACAGCCTATGTAATGGTTCTAAGATAGTCGCTTTTTTGTTAAAAAATAAAGTATAAAACGATATAATTCCTAGAAATGCCTGAAGTTGTTCTTTACTAGTTAGTCGAGGTGCATTTTTGATTGCTAACAATTTCTTCTTCGTTGGCCAAATCCCCTCGGCTGTTATTTTATGACCAAGAAATTCAATTTCCTGAACGTCAAATCAACACTTTTTTTTCTTCAGTCGTATTCCGTCCTTTGAGAATTTCCTAAATACTTCTTCCACTGTCTCTGCTAGCTCTGAGTTTGTTGAAGCTACTATTAATATGTCATCATAAAACGGTAATACCCCCTTTATTCCTCTCAGTTGTATCAATAATCTGTTGGAATAGGTTTGGGGCTATCTTTATTCCAAATTGTAGCCTCGTTACCTTATAAAATCCTTTATGCGTACTCAGCGTTTGTAATTGCGCTGTTTCTTCGTCCACACTCAATTGTTGATATGCCTGTGGTATATATTTATATACCACAGTTTACAGAAATAGTTAATAGTTTACAGAAATATTTGCCGCCTGCTAAAGATGCAAACAAATTCGCTACTGTCGGCATGGGGTATTTATTATCTTGCATGAATTTATTTACTGTACATTTGTAGTCTCTGCATATTCTTACCTTTCCGTCTGGGTTAAGCACTGGAACTATTGGTGTTGCTCAAATTGGCTTGTCTATCTCTTCAATTATTCTGTGTTTCCAACTGCTTGAGTTCTTCTTCCACTTTTGCCTGCAGTGCGAATGGAACTGTTCTCTAGCTTTCATAACTGTTGCCTTTGCTTCTCTGTTCAAATTTATTTTAACAGGTGTTCCTCGGTATTGACCTAATTCATCATTAAAAACGTCTTTATACTTGTTCAGTACCTCGTTTATGCCTGTTTCAAGTTTGTGTGCCCCTTTTAACTCTATTCCTAAATGAGGAAACCAATTTCTACCCAAAATGTCTGTGTGTGTTCCTCTTCTCACTATTACTTCTAATCTCTTGTTTTCCTTTCCATACTGGACTTATAAATTTGCTTTTCCCAATACGGTTATTTTATTTTGCTGGTAATCTCTTATTTTTATTGAACATTTATCTTCTAATTGTGACTTTTTTCCTTCCGTATTACGTTTTTCAAAAGTACTCTCTGATATGATTGTATATGGACTTCCTGAGTCGACTTCCAATTTTTGTTTATTTCCATTCAAATTAATAGTTGCATATTGTGCCTTATATTTTTCTACACTTATCAATAAAATGTATTCGTCCTCTTCTTCTTCTTCAGATTCTTCCGACTCGTTCTTGAGCGTCTTCACCTTTTTTCCACGTTGTTTTTCGTTTTCTTTATTTTTCTTTCCTGGTTCCTTTGCTTTTATTCTGCAAGCACGTTCAATGTGTCCTGTTCTTTTACAATATCTGCATTCTGCTTCTTTAAATTTACATTCGTAATTCT
>JAWQRJ010002282.1:0-13822 GCA_033557515.1 Diorygopyx duplodentatus | reverse complement strand
AGTTCGTCAACCAGTCGTACACTCTTGGTTGCATATATGAACTAGCTCGGTTTATTGCTATCCGGGCAATCTTTGTTAGGGGTGGAAAACAATGTTTTTTTAAATGCTTTTAACCCCGAGCGGGCTCGGTCTTCCAGGTACTACCTTATTAATATCAACTTATTTTATAACAGAAACCAAAAACCAAATAAAAATCATAGTATTCCATTTAAAATAACAAAGTTCATATCAACTTCCTGTTGCACAGAAAAGATATTTGTTCGAAAATATTTTACTCTAAAAGACAGCAACGAACTGACCCCAGTTACAAAATTCAAATATAAATAAGCAGTGGAACATCGAAAACATTTAACGAACCAGTTGCGCAGAAAACCCTGTATATTTTCCTTCCTATTCTGCCATCTAATTTAATACATTTTTAATACTAATTAGATGTTATTATTATTACCTCTCTTATTTTAGTTTACTTTTTTTCTGGTTATGTTGAAAAACAGTTGCAACTGCACTTCGCAGTTTTTAAAAATGTGCAAGAAATTGTATTTTATTTCCAATTTGGTAAATAAAGTGTATTTATTATTATTACATACTGAATTGCTCTCAATGTTAATTACAATGCTTAAAATCTCTTAGGAAATTTCTGCCGTTGCCATTCAATTGGCTGTGATAAAAAATATAAAATTACAAAGTTTTGTTAAATTGGTATTTCAGTTTTTCTCAGGATAAATCAGGAACGAATCAAGATATCCGGCACTTATTGACAGGAAATTGTAGAGCATAAACAAATGTCTTATTTTGAAAGCTATGATATTGGTAACTTTTCTCATATTTCTGATATTATCTTATATTGAGAAGTTGAATTGTTTTTCGTTTTTACATTCTTCGTTTTTGCATTAGTAATTTATTAATGCCTCAATGGTTTTAGTATTAAATTTGAGATGTATCTTCTAGTGGTAATTATTCCTAAATTAGAACCTTGGAATAATTATATACCTTCCTCTGCATAGTAAAGGTCATACATATTTTTCTTAATGTTACTCTGCTATAGAGAAGTAGGTCATACTTTCTAAAGCAATAAAAATGAAGTGACTACTTTAAAAATTAATTATATTGTTATTGTGGTATCAAAAAAAGCTTCATACCTCATCTGTATTATTGGCTTGTTGCAACGTGTACTCCCTGACAAACGATGGTGAAAACTCGACGATATATGTGAGTATATCGATAGAGGCAGTTTTGGTTTTTTGGTCCTCCATGCAGAGTGTAATTTCTAACGCGGGCAATATTCCCAAGTTGGTCAGTGTCTTGTAGAACGTTTCTTTCGCCTGTGGCTGCAAATTTTGCGAGTAGTTGCAGAATTCCTTTAAGAACAGCACCAAGTCGCGACGTTTAGCGTCCGAAGTGGTGACGTCCGTCAACATGGTGAAAAGGTCCGTGAGAAACTTCTCGTCCTCTTGTACCAACGATACAATTTCGACTTTATTGAAAAATATAAAACTGCTGAGTGTCGACAACATGTTGTCTTCGAAAACGGATGGAGTTGGCAGGACAACGTCTTGAATGTATTGTACCCGGAAGGTTTGATGAATTTTCGATAATAGATCGGGATTCTTAATTGGAATTGCTTCCCGGAATTTCGCCTGTTGTTTTAAGTATTCGCGGTGTTTTTTCCGACTGAGCGAAGAGGGGTCGTACTCCAAGCATCCGACAACGTCAAAAATAACGTCTTCACTAAACATAACGTCAAAAAGTGCGTTTTTATTTAATAAGAAAATATTTTTGAAGATATCGTACAAGTGGTGAAGACCCTCGTTGTTTTCCAAATCCTCGCATAACCGAAATAAATCTAACAGTTTCCTTATATAACCTTCGCTTTCGATGGCCGCCGCTAATTTATCTTTTCGCATTGGAGACGTTAAGCAATTACTAATAAGTTCACTTATGTCTTCGAGTCTACTTAATTCGCAATTGGGTAGTTCGATTGGTGGGGCCGATTCCGACATATCGTCGAAACGTTCGTCTTCGGACTCTTCGACGATGTCTTGGGTAATTTCGACCGACGGGTCCTTACCTTGGACTTGACAAATTTTCTCCCAGATTTCATCACAACCGGCTTTCTCTTGGAAACTTAGTGCTAAATCGAAATTGTCCCCTTCAGACCATACGATAAGCGTATCTTGTTGTTTTTGATATGCTGTGTCCGGTTGTATTTTCGATTCCAACAGTAAAGAACCGTCACTCTCCGCACGAACTAACAAAGATATGCCTTTAACACGGTCCACATACGAAGAAGACACATGTCCCGTCCCCCTATCATCCCACTGTCGGTCAGCGTTCAACGCGTATAACTTAACCCTTCTCCTTGTATCTGTCATGGTCACTAATTTTATTATATGCACAAAATAATTTCCCACATTCCGTCTGAAACAAAAAGAAAAATCATACAATTACCACAATAATCAAGACTTGATAACTACAAGAATCAAAGACTCACTAAATAAACAAAAAAAAATATACTAAAAACGTCAAAACTGACAATTTACGTGAACATAAACAAACTACAACATAAACAACCTTTAAATGTGAAACACCCCCGCTACGGCAACCTAACCCAACATTTCAGACTAACCTGTATTTTTACCAGATCCCGTAATTAATTTGGCGATCACAACCTTTATAAGCGATTTTAGCTAATTTATTTGATGAGCACAACACGCTGTATTCTCTGTTTAAATTCGCATCGGGTGATATTTTTGCGGTCGCGTTAATTTAACTCTACCGTTTACACAATTCACACAACGTAGTACACCATTATCATTATTATCTTCTAATAAAGGCGACGTATTGACGCGTTTTCACCAAGTGAAACAACACTAATAATCGCCATATTGGATCACAACAACGCTTTACGGGGTTCACAAGGGCAATTGCAAGGACAGCACGCATAAATGGCGGGAGATTCGAATTCGAACAGCTGATTCTGCGCATTGTAGACCACTATTAAATTGTCACATTTTATACAAAAAAGCGACATGCTCAGTCAATACCTGCTACAATACTTTACTTTTAAAAGAAAGAAAGCAAGAAATACCTAGAAACACTTTTGTTGTGCTCCTAAGCAATTGAAATTAATGTAAATAATAATTAGTAAATTAATAAAATCAGTTTGATGAGTTTAGCAAAAACATAACCTATAAACATTAAAACATGTTTGATGAGTGCTTTGAAAACAAGGAACCCTACGAGAATATTTATGGAAAAGCCTTAAAATTGCATATCTCAAAGCACAGTAATACTATAGAAATAACCATAAGTAAGGCAGAAAATAGTTTCCCTGTTAGGTGTTTGTTTTTCTCATTAATGCTATTAATCAGTTTAATTGTTGTTCTATATGGTTTAGTAAGTGTTAATTACCTTCTTGTGCTACTGATTGTTGTATTGGTGATAGCACACCAAATATTATATACTGTAAAATATGGTAAGATTAAATATTTTTAATTCTTACAAATTGATATTTTGAAACTTTTTCCAGAAAAACTGCTGTATGTTCCAAAGCTAGGATGCCAAATTACTGTAAAATATTTCTTGGGTTTCTCAACCAAATTTATACCGGCACAAGCGATTCTTGGGATTTTTATTAATGAAGTGTTTTCAAAGGTAATGTAACAATAAAAAAATAAGTGTTTCTAATTGGCTTATATACAATTTTCAGCATCGGGTGTTATACGTACTAAGTGTGTTGGTCAAAAAGGATGCCAAAGAATTCATTATTCCATTATTTACGGTAACAACTGATTTTTAATACTCTCACTAACAATAAGTTTTGAGTTGGACATACAGTGAAAGTCGTATATAGCGATGGCGAAGGGACCTCGAAAATGTCGTCGCTATATCCGACCTTCGTTACATTCAGACTACATCATTCCTTACGTCATTTCTTTAGATTTTAATAATTTATGGTATTATGTAATAAAAATAATCCATCTGATAAATTGCCATAGAAAACAAAATTTTTAATAACAGCAAGAGCTTGAAGAGCTTCTGCAGCATATGGTTGAAAATCTTCCGTTTCTAAGGGCTCATATTCGATTTCGTTTTTAGAGGTGGATAATATCCCTTCTGCAATTTGTTCATTAAAATTAGCATTAGCCAACTGAGCCAGAAGAATTGCATCTTCTTCATCAAATCCAATATTTCCGGCATCCAAAATTTTTGCAAATTCTGCATGTCTAAAACAATTGGCAATTGTTTTGAATAATACTCTATCCCATGCTTTAGAAATCATTCAACATTTTCTGTGGTTTTCATTCACTGGGGCTTTCTAAAATGCACTTTAAGAGATTTATTAACGTTTCAAGAAATGACAGTTAAATATACAAGTATGTATGAAAATTTATTGCAAAGTTATTTATAGGTATATACCTATAACTACTAAAGAAAAAAGTTTTTCGCTGGCGTCCGTGATTGAGGGGGTTGTACTCATCTGTTAAAAAAAAAACCAAAGAAATTGCTATTTAACATGTGTGGCTACAGCTGGTATCAAAAGAAATAATAGAAATCAAATGTAAGGATGTGCGGTACTTACGAAGAAAAAAAGTTGATTTTCTCTTCACAATTTGCAACTTTGTTTCAGAATAAATAGTAAAAGTTTTCAATAGAATTCTGGTAGGAGCCGTAAATTTCGTTGGTTAGATATTAAGATATTACGGATGCCAATTCATAAAATATAGTTTTGAGAAAAACGTTGTTAAAGTTTGACGTGCGCATCTGAAAGTATAAATAGAGTTTAAGATACCTTAGATCAACCAGCTATACCAGAACCTTAAGTGGGCCCTCTTCTTCCTCAAAACGGTCCTGGATGTGCAATTGGTTATCTCTCCAGCTGTCCTTGCCTCCTTTGATGCGTCTGTCCTTTGTTGATCGTGTGTTAGATGGGGTTGGATCCGCTCATTCTCTCTCTGATTTGCATATGCCATTCTTTGTAATCCAATATTTATTTCCATTTGCGAAAGCACTTTAACACACTTGTGCACCCTTTGTTAAATATAGAAACTGCCAAACATGTAGCAATTTCCACATTTTTTGCCCCACAGTAAATGTGTTTAGGAGCGAAAGTCCAAATGAGGGAGTTGATGCTCTCATTATTATTTTGTGTTTTGTGTTCGCACCTATGCATCGATCCAGTAATCGTCTGTCCGTTAAATGTTCATGTATTGGTTTTATTGGTTGTATTGGATTTCTTGAATTTTGGGATTCAGAGCTGGAGGGTGGTTATACTCGTGAACAGTGCTACTGGTTTCAGCTTTGCGTTACTTACACTACTCCGGTGAACAAAATGCATGTTGTGGGTTTTCATTTGTTGAAGATTTATGACAATAAGTTGCCATATGTTTTTTTCTCATATCTTCATTTGATTCCAGATTTCGTCTGATGGCCAAACCATAATATTTCGTCAAATCATCCATCAGTTTATCGGTTAGTTTTCCTTTCCTTTGGTTCTCTTCTCGACATGTCCGACACATTCTTTCTTCTTTACCATAAACTCATCACCGTATGGATTCAAATCCAATATTGCCTTGAATGTTTTGGTGTCTCCACCTACGATGTAAGTGGTGTACTTCACTCCATATTTTTCATCTGAACGTTGGAACATTTCTTTTACAGCATCTACTTCCATCTTACCTACCAGAATGATTTGCGGTACATTCAGTTTCATGGTCCTCAAGCAAATATTTATACTCTTCACTATCACTTCGATTTCTCCAGGAATCACATGATTTGCTTAACTTTGATTTTACACAAATATCGAGCACTTTATTACTAAATTTTCCTATTAGCGTTACCACACCAAATAATGAACTAAAGCCTCGCTTCTGCCAAGTCCCGTCACGAGAAACGGTCAAGTGAAGCATCATATTTTTGCCTGCAAGTTCATTTCTTTTTTTTCTTCTACAGCTTTACGAACAATGTGTATACCGTTTTTGTTGCATCTTCTAAGCTTTCAAGACATGTACAATAAGTGCTTCTAGATATCACATTGGCCATATCCATTATCCTACAAAACATATTTATTCCATGTCTTGCAAGACCTAGAAGCTTCATTGTCACAACCATACGTCTGTTGACTTCAAAAGCTTTGTTGATGACAAATTTACATAGGAAGCTCCACAAGAACATTCTACTGCAATTTTGAACCCCAATCCTCGCGCTGCTCTAGCCGAAAATGTAATATCCTTGTGGCACCTTTTACAGACAACTAAATCACTTATAGCCGTAAAGACGATATAAAAGTTCAAAATACAATATTCGTGATTTCTGTCAACATCGATGTTTTCGTCTTCGGATGGTTCGGAAACTTTGATCACTCTCTGCAGTGTATCGATTACCGCGAAATTCTGGCCTTCTGCGTGTGGACATTGATGTTTATGTACATCAACATTACAAAGGCACATGTTAAAAAAGCAAATTTGAGTCTTTGCCACTTTTGTCGGTCACTCTTCGATACCCCTGTAATTGCACCCCATGTACAATATATCCACAACTTTTTATTTACGTCCGCTGGGTAAAACCTGTCACAAAGTGGTAAATTCATAAATTTAGGATACACAAAAACATAATAAAAGTCAAATTTATGTATTTTGTGTTGCCACATGGGTAGAAATTATTTGAAATTACTGTCTGCGCACCGCACCATACAAACTTTTCCAGGGGGCTTATTTTTGCGATTTTTAAAATATGCTTTTCCAAACTTATTGTACATATTAGGAGTTATAAACATATGCCAAAAACAAAAAATCGATTTTTTCAAAATTCTAGACCAGACTACCCCTTAACTGCACTTCTTTTACATTGGAAATATACCAGTCTAACCACAAGATTCATTTATCGTCGTATGAGTTTTCGAGTTTTCCATATAACTGGTTCGATAAAAATTTTCGATGTTTCACTTCTTATTTATATTTGTAATTTTGCAACTGGAGTCAGTTAGTTGTTGTCTTTTAGAGCATAATATTTTCAAACAAATATCTTTTCTGTGCTGCTGGAAGTTGACAGCAACTTTGTTATTTTAAATGGAATAGAATGATTTTTATTTCGTTTTTGGTTTCTACGTTATAAAATAAGTTGATCTGAATAAGGAATTCGTACACCTAAATACTCCCGTTCTTGACTTATTTTCAAAAGTATTTTTTTACTGTTTATCCCCTAAACCTTTGGCATTGAATATTTGGATTATTATCGAAGAAGAGGCTTTGAAAGTTTTGGGGGGCTTAGGTTAGGCATGAAGATATTCACTGATCATTTGTGCGTTATTTTATCACATACAGAGTGTTCAAAATGTAGATCCCTATTTACGTAATTGCAAATTCAAAAAACTTGGAACTTGAATGGAACAGCCCGTATATTAAACCCTTATTAAAGCAGAATAGTACCCTCTACAAATTTATATTAGGTTTCCTATATCCATCTTTAACATTTTTTCGAGATATTAATAACTTTTTGTTAAATTTATTGAGACCTAACTTTCTTTTTGCAAGCCATGATTATTATTTGACAGTTGCCAGTTTTGCTTTTTGATAGCATACCTTGACATTAATTTAATTATTATAATGTGCAAAATTCACCATTGCAAAAAACCACCATTCGAACAGTGACATTTTAAATTTATTCTTCATTTATGGAGAATGTAACAAAATTGACAGAGCATGTCACAATTTTAATGAAAGATATCCTAACCTACCAATTATGATGAGAAAGAAGTTTACGAGTACATGTGGAATAAATTTTTCAATTTTTCATGTCCTATTACTGGTAATGAAGGTTCACCGAATCTAACACCTGCGAATTTTTATTTGTGGGGCTATTGGAAAAATGTAATTTATTCTACACCAGTGAATACTAGCGAAGACCTCTTGAACAGAATTAGGAACGTTATTGATGGACTTCATGGCGCCATCAGATAAAAAGGGCCACTACTACTGCAGTAGAAAGAAGAATGTTAAAATGACTTGAGCAGAACGGATGCCACATAGAACACATTTAAATGTAGTAATTTCTTTATATTTTGTAGTTCTCAAAACAATAATTTAATTTTGTCTTTTTTCTAAACTTATTTTTTGTCATAAGTGGTAGGTTAGGATATTTATCATTAAAAGTGTGACAGCTGCTGTCTAGAATTTTGTTACATTCTCCATAAATGACGAATAAATTTAAAATATCACTGTTCGCATAGCTGTTCTCCATATTTCGTATAGAATAAATCTTTATAATAATTAAATTAAAGCCAGCTGATCTTACCGAAAATAAAACCATTCCAACTGTGAATAAATAATAAATAATCTGCTAAGAAAATTAGAAAGTCTCAATAAATTTAACAAAAAAGATAGATATAGGAAAACCCAATACAAATTTGTCATCGAATTTTCATAATTAGACTTATGCGATAATGTTCATACTTCATTAACCATTAGTTGAGACATCCAACTCTTCAAAAATATACCCGGTGGGACATTCTTACATACATTGCTTACAAAATTGAATTTTGAAATAAGAAAACTTTAAATGACAAAAAGATATATTTTTTTAAATGGTACCTGTCAAATATTTTTATCTTATGGAATGTAGAATTAAAATGCTTGTTAAACGGTATTGGGTTTCCCTATACCTAAAATGTATCCTTTGGCAATACATTCATTTGTAGTAAATTTGGTTGCCTATAAATTAGTTATCAATTTTGACGTTTCTGTAACTTAGGTTGATTGATTTCATATTTAGGGTGAAAAATTAATGCAGGTATCATTTGGAAATCGAGCTATCAAGATATTTCACACGTTTAGTTGTTGACGACGTTGACCTTACTGTGTTCTAAAATTGCAACTAATAATTACTGCAATGTTGATACTATGAATTTATTTATTATTTATAGTCAATGCCAACAAATAATAATTTGGGATATTTTGAAAAATCGAATTTTCATGATTAGACTTATGCAATAATGTTCATACTTCATTAAGTATTAGTTGAGACATTGAACTTTTCAGAAATACACCTAGCGAGATATTCTTACATGCATTTTTTACAAAACAATGTAGTTATGGTTTTAGCTTATTTTTATGACAATCTAAGATATAAATTACTAAAGAAAATGATCAAATCGTTCTCCATTTCTTTCTAAACAAATCAGAATTCTTGATTGGACTTCACTGGATCTAATGCATCAAAAGCTCCTCAAACTCGATTTTCCAATTCTACTTGGGTGTTCACTGGGGTAGAACAGTGCTTTTGATGTGACCCCATAGATAAAAATCCATCCGACTGAGGACATCTTTGAAACCACTTGTTTTCGAAGTCATTTATCAATTGGTACCAGCAGGATTGTGGTTCGTTTAATGTTAATGTCTCTGAAAAATCTGCCACCACAGTTGTTAGGATTTCCAAATATCTTGTCCCATTTAAAATGTCGTAAATAAAATACCTCTGCCCAAAAGTGAAGATTTCGACGATAAAAAATCCCCAATAGAAAATTTCGCTTCGTCCGTTCAAATAATTTTTTCCAAAAATCTTGGTTCGTCTTGTAGGCGGACTAGAACCATCTCACAGAATTCTCGTCTTTGCCCTGCGTATTGTGGATGCAATGCTGCAGTTGGTGAAAATTTAAAAGGATGAAATCTGTTTTTTCGTAAAACCTTTTGCATTGAGTAACAAGATTTGTCCAAATCAGCTACGGCGGCACAAAGTGAGGCGTTTGGGTTAACATGAAAAGCTAAAATACTGACAGTGTTCTCGTCATTCATGACTGGTTTAGCTTTTCGTACTGCTCCAGTTGCTTTCCCATGACTTATAAAATTGGATTGTAACCTTCTGAAAGTTGCTAACCCATTTTATTTTAAAATAAGTTCCAAAGTCCGAATACACCTCATTATTTTATTATATTTCAAACTCTTTGTTTCAGGAAACTACACCCAGATTGAAATGCCTAGAAGTGGTTTATCAAAATTTATTAAATTAAATAGTACAATCTGTAAATTAATGTAACATATATTTTTATAATAAATTTCTACCAAGTGAATTTATATGTTTTGCCTTTCATTCTTTTTGCGCAGATACACAGACATAATTTTAATTTGTTCCTTTAATTTATTTTCAAGGGCCTTGTTCTGCAAGTAAATAAATACAACATGAACGCTAAAATATAAATAGGTGTAGACTTTCTAAAGATGAAAAATGTACTAATATTTAGGTATATTGCCATTAGCGTGAATCCAAAAAACATTCTTAAAGAATGTATCAGAAAAATAAATAAATAAAGATTAGTGTTTGATATCCTTAAACCTGTCATTAGTTTTTCTAATAAAGAAAAAAATGTAAATGATCAAATAAATGACCAAAAGAAATTCTAAGCCTCTGTTGCACTTATATGTAACCGAAAGATTTAATTTAAATAAATACCTACGTTTTGAAACTTTAGTTCGTCAGTATTACACGAACTGAAGGGATCGTTAATTTGTGGTACCGGGAGCTGTTCCGTTTCAACAACACATTGTTTCTCTTCCTGTAAATTACATTTAATACACTAAAATCTTATAAAACTCACTGGCGGTTACCAAAATCTTGTGCCTAATTTCATTAATGTCTTTGTAGCACTCTTCTATTCTCTGAGGAATATATGCCCTCATCGTAACTAGTTTAAGCTGCGTTTCCATAAATGTATTTTGATCTACTTCCTCTGAAATAATAAAATATACCACATCAAACGTAAGTTACCTTTTTGAAGCAATAATTTGCAACATTTACACAATAGTGTTTACCTTCCATACTCTCCATTGTCGTGACTGCAATTTAGCTTACGATGTGGAGAGCAGAAATTATTTAAAACGATCTTTTAGTTTTAGGTAACAAAAAGAATCTTGAGTGCTTGTGTTTTTAGGTTAGGTTTTTAAATTTTACCGTTTCCATACAGTTTCCTTTATTTCTTTTAGGTAAACTGCGCCATCTACAGTATAAATAGCTGTTAAAAAGTTAAAGTGGTTGCCTATGTCGCTTCAATCAATTTATTGATGTACAAACTATGGCTAGTTTTCATAGTATTCAGAGGACAATCACGGATTTCTGTGCTGTATTCTTATACAGCACAGAAATCCGTGATTGTGTGATGGTTTTAAATGATAGGGTTATTTGAACATGATTTTTTTTAAGTTCAAATTATTTTCGTAAAAAATTAATCATAACAAATGATTAGTTTTTGGCAAATGATTTGATTGATAGTGCCCTTACTTTAAGACGGAAAGGAACCTTTGATGATTCACTGCTTTATGACAAAATATAAGTAGCAATTCAAAGAATTAAAAATAAGTAACGTGCCATAGGCAATTAGATAAAATGCTGTTGGACCATGCAAATGAGCCATCATTAGTCTGCAAATGCGAAAACAATAGGAAATGTTGGCAGATCATAATAATATCTTTATTAGCAGTGTGTTATGTTACAAACATGCAGTCGTCAAAAAATACTAAATGTAATATAGGCAGTAAGAGAGTATATAACGTATACATTAATTTTACACAATATACCAATAAAACAAGATTTCAAGTTTTGGAAATCTCAATTCCATTATCAATTTTTTTCCCTAGGTATTCTTGTAACCATAAAAAGCCTTATTTATTAGAATTTTCTACAGAACTTTTGAGCTGCATAGCTTTTGCTTGTTACAAAACTTTGGGGCTATATAGTTATAGTTAATACTTTCTGACTTTTAGTTAGTCTTACAGAAACTTGGAAGAAGATACGCTTTACTCCTTGTGGGGTAGTCGTGCATTGCACTATGGGTGATAAATTTGTGGAGGTTATTTTTGACATACACGACATATTCTAAAGTGAAATGTGATGAAAATGTTAATATTTGTAATTGAATAAATGCGTTTCAATGGAAAATATGCGGTTTTTTAATACAGACAAGGAGTTGCCTCAGAGCAAAGAATAGAGGTTATATCCTAAGCCACGGTTCATATTTATCATATGAACCGTGAATTATTAATCTTAAGTCACGGGTCATAATGTTGCGTTCAGTATTACTCTCTTGTTCATCAGTGTTTATAATTTTAATGAAGAATTAGCACTGTTCGATAAAATGTGTTGCCCTATAAATTTATTGTACTTCCTTCGGCAAATAAGCTGAATATTTAGTAATTTCTAAAATGTACAATTTTGATACAAACACTCTTTATTAATCCTTACTATTATTGTACTTGATTTTATTTTTTCTGTTTCGTGGCAGATTCTTGTACTAATATATTTTTTGAAATAGTTTGCACGGTGATTGTTTATATCAATATCTAACATATACGTTACACAATGTTACAGGCGTCTGATACTCTATTGTTACCTAAGTTTAGTTAGATGATTAAATAAAAATTACCACAAATCGCTATTCATTAAACAGTAAAATTACATAATATATTTTAACATTCCACAAATTTCGTTGGTATCATTAGAAAACTACAATAACAGTAAACAAGTTGCTAATAAATATATGATGCTTGACAACGATGGTCTAACTTGATGTTAAGACATTTGTTGGTTTCAGAATCTCCATTTTTTTTCTTTTAGCTGTTAACTTTACGTTTACTTTCTTCAAATCCCCATTTTCTTCCTGTTCTTCTTTCCTACCTTATTCCCTCTCGGATCTTGGGTTTCTTATAGTTCTTTTCAAGATCTAAGAAAGTACCATTTTCATAATTTATGGCCGATGTAAAAAAATGTCGGCGACATTTCATTCTTCGTAAATAATAAATACGGCAATGAAGCTTATGAATATTTATGGCTTCCGCTGTGGATACGGTGTAATGCAATAAGTACATTTTCTTATATCTTGAAATGAACTCTACACATGCCACAGTTTACTGCTTTTCAATTTGGTATGTTTGATTGTGGCTAGTTGTTTTTTTGTCTTTTGTTACCTTTAGGGTTAGTTGGTAGACATCATCATGTGATGCTAAACTAGCCCTATGTATGTATAGTCCATTTCATGATACAATAAAACTGCAGGTTCTTATTGCATTATGCTATATGCAGTTAAGGCAATACAGCCATAAATAAAGGGTCAGCATATTCTGGGCGGTGAGAATGTCGAATATTTAGGAAGAATGAAATTTATGACTGTATTGCCCTTTATTTATGGCTTTATTGCCTTAAACTGCAGACAGTGTAATGCAGTAGCTGCCAGTTTTTTATATCTTGTAATGGAATAAATATATACGACTGGTAATAAATTGTTTATGTAATATTGTAGTGTGCCAATAATGAAGTATTTATTTGTACTGGACTAGCGACCAATTTTATGCCCCCTTGATTATTTATAAATTGCCAAATAGTTTTACTGTAGAAATGATTCATTATTAATACTTCAGCGTTCTTAGTTACTTTTACTTTGTTCTTTTATTATGTCTGATTAATGAATAGAACATTATTCAATGATACCAGCTACAAATTTTTCAGTTGAAATCAGTTTGTCAAATTTAAATATTTATTTGGTGCTACCACAAAGAATTTTTGCATAGGTCATATACAGGGTCCGACACGATGAGCGTTCATTAGAAAGATATGGGGAATGGATAAAGCTTGAAGTTTTAAAATTTGGGATTATTGGTTTTTGGGTACGGCAGTCTTAACTAAAATATTTATTAGTTCTGATTAACTCTTGATCACCGGAAGTGGTACTCAACTTGCATATTTCTAATGGAACACCTGTATTTTATTGCATTTTTGAATTCTATCTTAAAATTTAAAGCAATTTTGTGTTACATTCCCTATACTGAATATTAACAGATCC
>JAWQRJ010002281.1:0-13823 GCA_033557515.1 Diorygopyx duplodentatus | reverse complement strand
ACCCTTCATAAGCGTAACTAAGTTTTTAATGAAGAAGTTCAATTATTAGTGGAATATCAAATTTGGAATGTTTATTGCTTATATGTATATAATATCATTATTAACAGCTCATAGACTGCACAATTCATAAGAAATTTCTTCGAGAACATATCATTAAATTTAGAAAGTAAAGAAAATCATTTATGAAAAGTTTAATAGTTAATGAAACGCAACTTCCTTTCTTGTAGATTTTAACTAAATTATCTGGACAACAAAAGCTTAAACTAGATATCAACTTAAAAATATTTTCCAGAAAAAAGCATAAATCATAAATGGGTACCATTACACTTTTCACAAAGGCCCTTAAAATGAGTTAAAATATGAAAAATATGAAATAAAATATGTTAAAATGAGAAAAAATAAAGATTAAATATAACATTACACTACACGTTAAAATTTTACACGTGAACGAGACAAAGATTATTTAAACTAAGCGAGACGGAGCAAAGACATGTTTTGTACTGATCAGTTTCACATTTGTTTCAAGGTCGTTTCTGTGACTTTATGTTTTAATTTCTGCTTTAAATATTTATATATAGGTTTATTGAAAAGAGTTTGAAAAGTTGTTTTGTTTGAAAAGATTGTTCATCAATTAGGTTTTCCTTTTTATTTTTACGTTTTTCAATTTCATATTAATCTTTGCATTTTTGCAATCCGTTTTATGGCCTTAGTTCTTTATTATGATTTTGTCGTTAAAAGAACAATAGTTTAGGTTTCAGAATTGAGTTTAAATCAGAAACAGTTTCTTGTTTATTAATTATTATTTTTCCCATGGGAATGCCATTATCAGGTATTCATGAATCGTATAGAAAAACAATATATAATTAACTCAAAAAATCCCTATAATACCAAAAATAGAATGGGTTAGATATGATGACATTCTAATTACATTTCACTTACTTAAACAACATCCATTTTACAGCAAATCGGAGCCATAGCAATGAAATTATAAAATACTTAGATAATCTGGGATTCTACTCTGTTATTATAAAGAGTACAACGGTTTTTAAACAAAAAGATCCAATATGTGTAGTCAAAGGAAATGTTGGAATTCTCACGAATCGGGAGCTATATTTCGATATATTTGAAATATTTTGATAATAACATAAACAAAAATATTTGACATATGATACGTACGAGTATGCAAAAAATAAAAAATGGTCTGGCATCTTTCTAATTAAATAGTAATTTTATATAAACTAATCGTTATTTAACACCTTAAAAATATGCATGAAACATAAAAATACATAAAATAACAAATTGATTTTATGTATTAAAATCAATTTGTTATTTTATGGAGGTTACTAATTACTTAATTCAATGAAAACATTGCACTACAAGTTGCGTTGTTGTATTTAAAGAGGCACTTTTCTCGAAAATCGTGATTCCTAGGTAATCTTAACAAATCATATTCCAAATGCGTTGTAGACAACTCGATTCTTAATCACACTAATCTACCGACTGTTTTTATCGGATGTTTTGTAAGCGTCGCAAAAAATAGATAAAGTTTCGTACAGCCTTTATTATCTAATTTTTTAAACGAGATAATTTTTTAATGGAAAAGAATAAATGAGACAGCAAAAGCTGAAAATGTAAATTTTCGCAGAATAAGATAAGCTGGTAAAACCATACGTGTGGGGTGTATGGTACATTAACCAAATTGAAGATGGAGGATAGAGCCCGCATTTACTCCCCCCGAATAAATCTGCGCGCAGGAAATCCGATATACCGTATATTCCATTGGACGAGGGGTGCTCTGTAAGTCGAGACTAGTAAATTTAGAAAATTTACTTTAAATAAAGTTATAATTCAAAACTATCTGTTAAAAATCGGTAGTTGGTGGTCATACTTATGTACATTTTAAGTTATAACATTTGTCAAGCATTATTTTTGTTGTTCTTGCAGTTTATAAATAAACTAAGAAATCTGTGCTAACTCAGAACTTTTGAACAGTTGTGGACCCATGTTGATTAGAATTTTTTTGTTCCTTTTGATTAGTACTATAAGTGAGTAGAGTATCCGACAACATTTTACAAACACCCTGTATATAAATGAATAATTTTAATACCCTCTCAAAGACAATAAATAAATTCTGTCAATACATCCAGTATTTATAAATTTTACTTGAAATGCTTTAGTATGACAGCTTTATGCTCCGGAGGACTTATGTTTCAATAATTAAATATAATATAATCAATTGACGTTGGACAATAACGTTAATAATGGGAAATAGTGCATGGCGTGCAGTTCTACAAGTTTTAATTTAAATCATATTAATTTCACCCATTAAAATAAAAATCAAATTACGACAATGCACTTTTCTAATTACACTTTTCTCGTATTACCCACGCTTGTTCTGCCGTATTATTAAAACTTGACAACTAATTCTCTCTACCTTGAGTAAAGTGAATAACTACCAAGGCACCTTTGATTTTAATCATCTCAGAATGGAAGGGTAGGAAAGCGTGCCTCGGGCGTTTCTGGCTGGTTTTGCTGACGGCGCGTTCCAAATTATAATATGTCAGGGGTAGGGAACTTTCAGTGACAGCTGAAAACGCAGACTAAGTGAAATTCAACCCTCTAATCGTTCCGGCGACGTATCTTTCCTAATAATAATGATGATGACGGTAGCAAGAGCGAGAGAGAGAGTCAGCTGATCCGCGTATTATATCTGCGAGCTCCACTCTTTGGCGAGGATGCAGGAAAAGTAGAAGGTTTATTAAAAAAGTTACTACTAATATTAGAATTGTAATAATTTTTTAAATAACTAATAACCAGGTGCTGATATTGAAAATTTTGAGAAAAGTATATGACAATAAAAATATTGGTTTTTGACGATGTTCTTGCTGAATAAGTTTAATACTTTTTCGAAACAATTCTGCAACAAACGTTTTTTTTTCAAAAAAATATTTACCAATAGTTTGAAGGTTGTTTGGTGTCGTTTTATAAGTGTTGTGCTACGATAATTTGCTATTGAATTGTCTCATATCATAATTAAATTTCAGAATCTTTTTAAATCATTCCTAAAAGTTCAACAATGAAAATTTTTAAATCAGAAACAAAATAAACAAATTTTTATTAAAAGAGGTTAAAGCAAGCGTTTATGCTTGCATAAAATATTTAGGGATTTTTATCCAATTTTTGGTGATTTGTCAGTATCGTCTGTGCATTTTCTTGTTTATATCTAATTTTTGTGATTTTCGTATTTTCTTTCCGTTAATTGGATAAAAATCCCTAAATATTTTATGCAACTCAATATACACTTAGTCACGTGGCTTACAATCATTAATGAAGACCCTGTATATATTGGTGAAACAAGACGAACAATTTCCCAAAGAATAAAGGAACATAAACGCAATAAAAATTCCGAATTTGGCAACCATTTTTGGAACCCGTGTTTGTCGCTTTCCGGGCGCCCGGAAAGCGAAAAACACGGGTTCGAGTCCCGTCTCGGATGCGTCTTTTTTTCTTCGAAAAATTTCTTTGTTATATTTAAAACTGTTACCCCCTGAAATCAACTATAACGATTACCGAAAATTGTAGTTGCGGTCATTGTTAAAACATACGGTTGAACGAATATTGCTCAATTAAAGGGAAGTTATTAAGAACTTAACTTCCGATAATGCTCCCAATTTAAATCTGATTTGCAAGTGATTATAAACAAAAATGTATTTATGATGACGGAAACAAAATAGACTCCAATATGTAAATATATTATCTTTTTATTTAGATAAGCAATTTTTTTATATTTATAAAGGTGTCAATTGTGCGATTTTGGCTAAATGTATGGTTAATAAGGTCGATTTTATTAACCATATAAATTCGAGATGAAATTAAAAATGTAATAAAATACAAGGAGTTCTGTTTAAAAAACTGAAGTCACATAAGAAGTTACAGCGTCTAGGAGAATATATGAAAATACTTCTAGAATGAATGGACCAATTTCCAAAAATGGTATCATTATTCTTAGAATAGTCTAATTCACCAAGATACATCAAAATCTCACCATCAAAATTTTGGACACAAAGGATATTAGTAGATCCTTTCATTGAGATAGGTATAAGGCTGGTATCCGAAATCGTATTAAGCTGTTTAGTTGTTGTCCTCATTAGTCACCTTTCTATCATGAAGGTGTGAAGGGAGATTCTAAATCCAGGTGAACCTCCTCAGGTGAAAAAAATGGAAAGAAAATATCAGTGGGGTTGTAATCGACAAAAATTATTCAAAATAATCGGCAAAAATTATTTAAAAAAATACTATACAGTATGATTCAAATTCATTCCCTTACTTCTGATGGTGAGGATAACTGTACAATGTTTACATTTAACAGTTTTATAACCTTATTCACAGTTTGTTGATATACGATCTATACTCCTCCGCTTTATCCTCCGGTAGTGTAAATAGTGGGATGGTATAAAGGTGGTTCCAAGTTATTACTTCTATGTCAAAAGCTCTTCCCCTTCACCTTATTGCTCGTTGATATGCAATCCATACTTCCCCTTCTTTTCCAGTAGTCTGAATAGCAAGATGGCATAACGTTGGTTCCAAGTTGTATATATTGCTCTCCTAGGGCAAAGGTGAATATATCTAATGGAAAAAATACAAGAGATATATATATATATTAACTGTAAAATTAATTAGTTGAATTAGAATTAATTTAGAATTTTTTACGTATTGGTTTATATAAATTTTTTATTTTTTTATTTTTGTATTGTATTTTTAGTAAAACCTGTACAACGAAAAAAACAATCGAAGATCCCTAATGGAAAAAGCCTGCCCTTTGTTGCAGTCTCAAAGAAATATTACTTTGAAAGACAACTATGTAAAAAATATAAAACAATATTACAACAGGGCTTTTATATAGCACATTTAACAAATTTGTGCATTAGCAGACCGACAGTGATTACGACAGTTATTGCAGAAATTTGTATGGTTTATTTTTATGTACTGAATTTTGTATTTTTACTAATTTTACTGTTAGTTTTGATGTATGAAGTTTTAAAATCACTAAAAACTTTGTAATCTTATAATAATAATAATAATAATCTTTTTCAATTTATGAAGGTAATAATCTTACCTTCATAAATTGAAAAAAGTAAGCGAAATAATAATAATCTTTATTCCTTCTAAATGGCTTTTTGCAAAAAAAAAAGTTTATAAATACACGTCGCACCCATCATCACCCTAGCTGTCACGATATGTGTATAAGTTTATATGCTTGGTAGATATGCAACCAGCTTTTCCGGATTTTGAACCATTTGAACTGATACGTATCAGTTAGTTCTGAAGATGCCGTCTGTAATGAACGGCGAAACGTCAACGGAGTTTCTTCACCGACGCGGCGATCACCGGAAAGCCAAGAAGTCTATGAACACTGGCCGCGGAAGTCTACAATAATGTTTAACCAACCCCTACGATCTTCCTCGTAAAAAAAGAAATCCATATCCTTTGGATCCTTCGAAATACGTTCGCTAGACCTATAAAAATAAAACGAATTTCTGCACTTTATACATATATATCTTAATATTTTCGTAATAAGAAATCAGGCACGCTTAATTTTATGATGTAATACTACACTATCTACTGTGTTCTTATACCGCTCGATAAATTCATATTTAATGCTTCTCTGGTCTGGGCTATAAACATAAAACCCTAAAATAGTCCCATTATGAGAATTTTTAAAACCTTGGCTTTTAACGTACTTTTTCAAATAACAAAATACTAATAACAGAAGAATGTTTAAAAATTATTTGTGGTATAATTATTAAACCATTTTTTTCAAATCGCATGAAATAAATTTTAAAAATGTATTGCAAATCTGATTTTAAAAACTCATCAAATACGTTTGTGTTGAACCTTTGGCGGGGGAAAAAATTAAAATATATGCAAAACCGGAAACATTATTTTGTCGTTTAGTGCAAAACTCGGCCTGTGACGCGGGGGCTGTCTCGAATTTAAATTCGCATCCGATAAATTTCAAGTTTTAATGGGGCGGGCTCTAATGTAATCCCGACCGAAATTGAGCGCTTTACAAATATAAAACCCCTCGTCGAATAACTGAAATCCGCCCCCGGTGCGACCCGATTCCGGATTTTTTTGTGCGCGCTCCGATGCCGTCAGTTGATTTTGTTCAGTTTGGCCCGAATTGCGCGCATATTGGGAAACATATTTTCGCTAATGCCGTATTTGCCCCGGGTCCAGCGTTAATTTGCTGGCATTAGCAGTTTTATTTGTTGCCGACCGATTGCGTTGTTGCGGCCGAACTCCAAATTAAATGTGATTTTTTAGTGTACGAACTACAAAACACACCACCCGTACGCTGTTCTACTATGATAATACGGATATTGGTTTAACTGCATACTGTAATACGAACTGATTTAGTTTTAACAAAACATTTCGAGAAAGTGCAGATCAAGCAACTTCCTGCATGATTTGACCCTGATAAAGTGATAAACTTAAATAACCTCCATAAAAGAAATATTATTGATCGTCTACTCAATAATAATAATCGGTAGTGTCAACAACATTTCACACAGAGCTAACGATGTTAAACATTTCCTAATTGTACATGCAGAAACGCTCCCGCAATTTACCTCGTAGGTGACTACGATGTCGTTAAAACCCCGGTGCAGTTACAAACGACGTGAGCCGTGTTATTAAAAGCCATAAACATTAATAATGACGAAATTACGCGGGAACATAGACGTCAACAGTAATTGGGTGATAAAGATGTGGCTTTGCACTCCGAGTGTGTACCTTATAGAGTGCTATGGTGCGACGCCAATTTCACGAAGAAAACTGTACACTATAAGCTTTACACCTACAAAAATTTGCAATTTTTTAAGAAACAGAATATTTGCTTACAAAATATTATATTTTGAAACCTTTGTATATTATTAAATCTAGAGTGCCGAAATTTTTATAAAATAACATTTTTCTTAAATTTAGTAAACAATAGGTTGAAAGGTCCCAATTCTACTCTTGCTCCAAACACATAGTTAAGGGTCGTACCGAAACTAATGCAACGATGGCCAGCGTTGCGTTTATAGCCAGCGTTGCGATAATTTCGGTACGGCCCTCGTATTGTAGCATCTTTTATTTATTTAGTACATCTATAGAATCGCAATTACCCTAATATTTTTCCCACAATTTGTCTTTTGGTATTTCGTTCTTTCTTAAAACTATATGTTTAAAAACCGTTAAACACACAGCTCCCTATTTTTAATTTCACAGTAGGTATTGAGTAACAAGAGGCCGTTTTCAGAAACAGCACCTTCGGAGCAGAACTACTTGAGGTCAAGTCGATACTGACCCCCTGGTGGTTCGTGACCCCTAATTATAAAATAACGAAGCAAATTAACCGTCCGGTCTCGTTTTACCCGCCCGGGTATTCCTTTCAGTTCGTTAGGTAAATTCGCGACTATGGCCCCCTCCCCTTTTTTGCAAATTTACCGCCCTGTCGGACTTTTTGCCCCCTCTTTCTTCCGCCTTGCTCTTTGTAACGGCCCCCCGAGCGAAGAGGGCGAAGTCGACGAGGAAAGGGGAACAGGGCGGGGTGCAAAGTGCACCTAACGAGAGGACCTCTCCGAGACTTTGAGTTTGATGGCGATCCTGTTTGTTCTCGCGTAATACCAACATAACAAGATGAAAAAATGAGCTAAGACGTTAAGGAGATTTTGTTGCTCTGAGGACTGTTCGCGAAGGGACAATTGCCTTTGGAAAAGCTCTGAAGTCGCGTTTATCAAGAGCAAAAGCGCTGCGAATATTGAGATTTTTCAAAACTTCAATGGGGCTACGCTCTGCTTATTCGTGGGAAACAGTTTCGCAATTAAAAGGATACGTCAGATTAAATCATAAAAAAGAATCCTATAACATTTAAAAAAATACTATAATAATAAGAAATCATGAGCAATTTTTGCCAAAAGGTTTGAGGACACTAAGGTTGTAACATACACATCAGACGCAACCTGTGGAAGCAGAACAAATTATACTTAAACCAACTGTAACAAGGCTTCAGATTATGTGAAAATTACTCAGGTTCCAGAATCGACTAATAAAAAAATAGTTAGCCAAGGTTTTGAAATACGTTTGATCCATTGGAAACGTTTCTGGCTCCAATGAATCATAATTGTTTCTTGAGAAAAGCAAAAATAATAATCAATAGAATATAATGCCGAACTGCAAAATACTAATTAATAAAGATTAATTGAACTAACATCGGAAAATTGAATTAGCCTCAAAAAACTGTAATATATAATGCCTTTCTTATCTGCTTGTATATCATTCAATATTAAGCTAAACCTCAGTTTTGAAGCTTTTTTTTATTATTATATTTTTCTCTCCATACTGCAGATTTCTCCGATATTTGTATTGTAAGAATCATTAAAAGAAGTTAAGTTAAAACTTTGTACCCTAGCGTTATTGCATAATACCCAACAAAATATAGTGAACACACGTTATAATAGAATATGCACTATATTGTAGTTTTAAGTACAACAATTTAATTTGCAATTTATGCTCAATTTTGGGGGTTAAAAGCATCCGAACTTGTATAATAAAAAAACAAATAAGCATTTATTATTATATGAATTTATTATTATATGAATTTATTATTATAGGCACTTTTAAGACATATAGGGTGACAATTTGAAAACTTTCAGTCCAGATAGCTTGAGAATAACAAAAGATATCAAAACAAAATATTGGGAGATGTTACAGCAAGGGGGTCTTTTGTGATACATCAAATAAAAGACTTCAACGAAGGCTTTACACCTGCGAAAGAAAAAATTAAATCAATCAATTCGTTTTCGACCACTTACGCTTAATTAAATGTTCAAAATATTGCCCACTATTTTGTAAACAACAACACAATCGATTTTCAAATTCCGTTCTGACAGTCTTCAATTGTTGCAGATTATGTTTTGCAAATAATACATTTTAAGTAGCCCCAAAGAAGCAAAATCAACGAACTTAAATCGGGAAATCGCGCAGGCCATTCTATGAGACCCCTTCTTCTTATGATCCACTGAATTGAATGAATGAATTTCCATCAATATCCGCATGATATTCCAATTCTGGGGCAATAAGAGTTTAATTGGGGTTCCTAGGATCTCTAGTAATGTATTGCCATTCAGATTTTCGTAAATAAATAAACTGAATTCTTCTGCCTGCGTCGGGTGCCCACAGTTCCAAAGTACACGTCTTGTACCATTTCAATAATAGAGTAGTAATAAATAGATAGTTAAATACATTGTAGTATTATTTATTGATACACATGCAATAAAATGATTTAAAAAATATTTTGCTTTTATTTAAAGCAAAATTAAAGTTTTGACGATTCTTTTATAGCTGTAAATCCATAAAATTAGTCCATATATTTCATTCGAAAATCCACGGACATACGTAACATATCCATTTGGCATCGCCTCTTCGGGCATATAGTATACTATTCCCTGGTTTAAGGTTATAAATCGGGAATAATGTAAAATGTAAAGGATATCGTTTATTGAAAACTATAATATTTTCAAAGATCACACAGGTACATTACTAACACTCCAAATTCTTTATAACTGGGAAGCAGACAACAACCAAAATCTAAGAACCAGAGAAGCAACTTTTCACGGGTAGCCTAAACAAAACAAAGGCGAACTTAAAACTCATTTTGGCCACCTTTGACTTCTTCTAACCCTAATTCAGGACGACTAACGCAAAAATTTAAGCATTTCCTGCCCGGTTCCCATTTTAAAACCCCTAAAGAAAGACGATCACACTTTCGCGCTACTTTAGAATAAGTTTCACGCCTTTTTTGCTTCTTCTCAATTTAATTCAATAGTATTTTCTTCTTCTGCAAATTAGCCTGTACCGCGTGTAAAAATAAGGTGTTGCAAGCTGATATCTCATAAACAAGGCATAGTTGAGAAAAATGGTTCCCACAAGAATTATTTGGTTTCATTAGGGAAATGTCATAGCATTGGTTGTATTTATTTGGTGGAAGGTCATTCCAGGGCCAACTTTGTTTATTTAAACATGAACATATAGTTTTAATAATGACAACACGTTTGCACGCAAAACAGTAAATAACTTTTTTCCGAAATATTTTCGTCTCCATCTTCATTTTTTCGAGTTCGTAGATCTCGGGAGTTTCTGTGATTTAGAAAAAGCAAATAATTTTCTATACGACTTAATTATTAAAATGTTGAAAGTTGTGCAGGGTGTTACAATTAGCTTAATTGCTATCTGATGGTGTGAAAATTCGACCGACATAAACTCAGCTTTATATAGCACTAGCTTACTAGTGCTAGTACTAGCACTAGGCTTAGACGTAGTGAAAGCAGTTTCGAAATATTTTACTTAGTTTTTGTTCACAACAAGCCAAATATGGTCAATTTCGAAGAATTTCTGGTACACCGTTGGCTTCGCAATTTTTTTCTGGAGTAATTACTGGGAAGTCGACCGACGAAAACTTACTTTTGTATGCGGAAAGGAAACAAGGTTTATCGTGGTGCAAGCAGATTTAACATAGCTTTGATATTAAGAAAGGTATCGCACGAGCTTCTTATGGAGACACAATGTATAAATTTTATGACTGGGAGTTTTATGGATATCGTAATGCCCGTAAAATGGGCTTTTGCACAAAGAGACTACGTACTGGATGTGATACCAACATTCTAAATGTCAACATACAGCCACATTTGTTACGTTCTAACGTCAACATGGTTCCCTTGTCTTTCAATTTCTGTTTCTCGCTCCCCAATAATGCCCTTTTCCTTATTACTTTGTTTGATAATATAGGCTTTGGAGATATTTAGATATATCTAAATTACTCGCACCTATGAATTTTCAACTAAAATCGTGATACAGAAAACTTTGGAACGTTTAATTCGTTTTCCAAGGTGACTTTTCTTCCTACAAGTAATCTCTTTGATCCTTAGAATCCTCATTGATTGATTGACTTTGATTCGAAATCTGTAGATTATTTACGAAATTTGTTATTGCGCATATATTCCCAAACTTTATAGTCAGGAAATAATTTACTGCTTTTCGATGCTGAAACGCTTGGTGGAAATGGGCAGCACAAATCGTAAAACCTAGCCAAGATTATTTCACGACTTCTGAAAATAGCCCATATAATTCGCGTTCTTCAGGAAACTAAATCTGTTTAGACCTTAAGTAGTATTATAAACTACTGAAAGTTCGTGTCGTAAAGCAAAGTAACAGAATTCAGTTTTATTTCCACTAAAATTGCATTCGCTAAAAGTCATCAAAATATCTAGAGTCCGATTAGGTTTTAAAGTTCTAAATATCCTTCTTAATATTCGACTAATATCAATAGTTATGTAGTCTAATTAATATTACACTTTAATAACCTCACGTAACAAACAATTGGTACTGCGAGCGCCATCTAGCAAGTAAAGCCTCAATCGAATATGTATTGAGGTTACAGTTTTCTTCTTACCGCCTTTCAATTACTAATTTCAAATTACTAATTGCCATAACTGCAAGATGGAAAATCTTAAATAAGCTGGAAATAAAATAAACATCAAACAAGTATCTCCCTCAGAAAATAAGTAGGGCGACGGTAATTTAGATTCGCCTCCGCTTAAATTATCGCTGTGGGCCGTGGAAAATCCACGGGCAACCGCGATTTATTCGCAACGACTAGAAATCGCTTCTATTGCATTATCGAATATTGAATAAAGTTGGTGGCGCCCGGAAACGGAATCGGGAAACGTGTTTCACCGAAACATTTCCATGTTAGGCACGTATTTCGCTCACCCCACCGCCTAGCAGCATCGCGGCGCTCGGCGATATTCAAATAAGCTCCCCCCCCGCTCCCCGGCCGACCCCAAAAGCTGTCTTGGATTCTTGTACGTCTATTAACTATTTTTCAGTTTCAAGCTTCGCTATTTGGGCTGCGATATGGACGGCGTATGAATAGTGTATACGCTATTTATGTAATTTACATAGGATTCTCAATGTGAGAATTCTTCTTATCTCAAGAATTGGACTTAAAAGCTTTCAAGTCTTTTACATATCAGAATAGATGTCCTATGGGACTGCAAAGAATCTCCTAAACTGGCTATTAACAATAAAGTTATCGTAGTGTGCAGCAGCTGTTTAAAATGACTTCTCCAAAACTCTTCTAAAAATGGTTAATTTTCTCTAGTGGAAATTAAGATTGTCGGCATGGCAGAGCAGATAACTAACGTTGTCCCTAAAAAATCAAATAGATTGTAAAGTTGGGAATAATTTTAGATTACAATTTGTTTACGTTTAACCTTAGCGAGAACAAATGAGTTCAAAACGATCTACCATGGTTATCTGCGTAGTTTAGTGGAAAAATAATGTTCAAAGTTAATGGAAGCAAATTTAGGAAACATTTGATTTATATATTTTCTTGCATTGTTGGTGCAGCAAAATGTGAGGCTTTGACCTAAGGTATTATTAATAATTACCTTTAAATTCAATGAACAGATGAATTCAAATATGCAATAAAACACAAAATGTAACAATACTTAAAGCTTTAAAAGGGTATCATTTGTAAAATGAATATAAAACCAGTATTAAGAATTTGGGCATTGTCTTCGACTATAGGTTTACTTTTATCGGGCACATCCAACTGATTATTGCTGCTGCTGCCAAACATGGATTTATTTTTCGTACTTGTGGAACCTTTACCAATTAGAGTGCCTTCAAAACACTCTTCTCGACGCTGATCCTCTGTAGGGCGACGCTGATTTTTTCGCAATATGGTGTTGGCAGAGGCCTCTTCATTTAAATAGCAACGCAAAGTAGACGGATTTGGATTCTTACGAAGTTTTTTTATAACATGACCAACCTTAAGGGTCCTATCTGCATTTTTACATGGTGATCTCTTTCTCTTTACATATCATCAACTTTTTGGCGTGCTCTACACAATTAGTCTAAGTCGAATCTTGCATGGTTTCTTGACACAAACGCAAAACGCCATTAATCTTATTATGGCGTTATATATTGCATTGTATTTTTTACACAAGCCTTTACTAATTCGATGGAATTTCACTTAACGCGGCATAACTTGAGATAGGAGCGGAATTTCAAAAAAGATAAAGAACAGACCAAGAGGATTACCTAAAGCAAACTCGTGAAGCAAGTACCATTAGTGAAGAAAATGAATGGTGTCAGTTGTGGAAAACCCAATACTATTATTACTATTATTTTCGGCGAGTACTACTCGCCGAAAATAATATGTATTTTTGTATGACGCTACATTTCACAAAAATGGAACCATTATCAGTCATCCCTATCATGTGCTCCCTATATTGTCATCCCTGTTATGTCATCCCTATATTTGGAAAAAATATAGGGATGACACAATGGTACTGAAAGCCACGGATTGAAATTATAAATGACATCGACATCAAGAAAAAGTTAAAATTCTAAAACAAAAACTAAAATGTAGAAAGAATTTGTTTCACAACGTCTGAGGAACACTATGTCTGAGGAAGTCGTCGGAGTACTGTGAAACGTTACGTAAAACCACAAAAAAATCGTTTTAATTATCAAAAATACATAATAATTTAAAAGCAGTACATTATATATAGGGGGTCTACCGTAGACCGTCCATTAGAAGTATACGGGGAACGGATAAAGCTAGAAGATAAAAATATTTTCAATAAGCTGGCGGTTCCAAAGTTGATAACAAAAATTTATTAATTTAAATGGAATGACGCCAATTTTAATTTTCTCCTTAATCTACATTCAATTTTCAACAACTTTCGTAATACATTCGCCAGGTCTAAACT
>JAWQRJ010002280.1:0-13825 GCA_033557515.1 Diorygopyx duplodentatus | reverse complement strand
GAGTGTACCGGACAATTATCCTGTTGGAACCGGAAGTTATTAGGATACAGTTGGAGTCTAACAGATGGGAGCATTATATTTTCTAGAATATTTAAATAATTTTCGGCATTAAAACGACCATCAATTCCCCAACGAAGTCCAATGCCTTTATAACTAATCCATGCCCATACATTCACCGAAAAACATCCTGATTTCTTTAAATTATTTGTATACTTCTCATCAAATTTGTTGCCGTTAGGTCGATAAACTCCCAACTTTGATTTTTTTGATGATTGAAACATCTTTTCATCAGTAAATATTGTATTTTTCAAATTATCCAAATCTTTGTAAATTAAATTTAATGCAAATAGTGTTCGCGCCTGTGTATGTTCCAAAGGTTTATTGGCAGCAACTCTATGTTTCAGTTCTGAACATTTGATTCTTCTATGAACCGTTGACTGTGATCCAGGAAAATTTGCTGGGAAAATTATCCTAGCATGATTTGCAGTTGAAAAAGGATTATCTCTTAAAATGTTTAGCAATGCCATATCCTGATTAACTGTGGATATTCTTGATGTGCCAGTTCCAACTTTCCTCGATGTTGTCCTTTCTTCCTGCCAGCGTTTTTTTATTGCAAAAACCGTGTTTTTATTAACACTAAAATGATGAGCAGTTGATCGTATAGACCACCCATCTTCAATTTTGGCTAATATGTTGGCTTTTAACACAATATTGCATTGACGGGGCATGATTGCAATGATAATTATCGAGAAATTAGTGACATTAACTGTCAATAATCTGTCAATATTCTGTTGCTATATAAGTACAAATTACAACAAAAAATATTATCTGTCCCAGATTTTTATGAAACCAATAGTACATTAAGAAAAAAAATAAAATTGGGGTCATTCCATTTGTATTAAGCAGCGGCAAATTCAGATATTTTTCGTTAAATGTCCTGCACGTTCTGCTTACTATTTGTTGGCATGGAGCATAAATAATACATAAATTCATAATATCAACATCGGAGTAATTATTAGTTGCAATCTTAGAACACAGTAAGGACTTGTCAACGTTGTCAAGAACTAAACATGTGAAATATCTTGATAACTCGATTTCCAAATGATACCTGTATTAATTTTTCACCCTAAACATGAAATCAACCAACCTAATTTACACAAATATCAAAATAGATAATTAATTGGTAGGCAACCCAATTTACAACAAATCAATGTATTGTCAAAGGATTGCTTTTGCAGCAAGAGCTCGAAAAACCTTAAATAATCAGAAAAGGATACATTTTAGGTATAGGGAAACTTAATACCGTTTAACGAGGATTTTAATTCTACATTCGATAAGACAAAAATAATTGGTAGCTGCCATTTAAAAAATTTTTTTGTCGCATAAAGTTTTTTTATTTCAAAATTAAATTTTGTAGAGAATGTACTGAAGAATGTCCCGCCAGGTATATTTCTGAAAAGTTCAATGCCTCAACTAACGGTTAATGAAGTATGAACATTATCGCATAAGTCTAGTAATGAAAATTCGATTTTTCAAAATGTTACAGCGGGTGTATAATTTTTGCAAAAAATTCAATATCTCGAAAACGATTAAGTTTAGGCCTGGAAATGTATTACGAAAGTTGTTGAAAATTGAACGTAGATTAAGAAAAAAAATGAAAATTGGGATCATTCCATTTAAATTAACAAAGCTGTTGTCAACTTCCGGTATAACAGCCAGCTTATTGAAATATTTTTATCTTTTAGTTCCCTTCCTACCATATTCAAATCCAAATTTTCAGACTTCTAACTTTATCCGTTCCCCATATATTTCTACCTTAGACCGTCCATCCCTAAATTTGCTTAAAAATGTTAACAGGGTTTAACGAAATTTCTGATTGCAATAATAATTTGCTACTACATCTAAATGCTATGCACTATATATGTTAATTAGTTAAGCTTTGGTTATGAACATGTATTTCTTTTAAATTAATTTAATGTGATGGCAATTTTCTTAGTACACAGTGGAAATGAAGTGTATATTGTAAACTCCTATAAATCATTTATGAGTCTATGTTTTATTTATTTATAGCTGAATGTTCTAGAATTTTTTGGGCGCTCCACCATAATACCTATGTCTTTTATTCAAACACAATTTTATTTCAATTTAAAGATTAAAACCATTTTTTAGATGAAACCCTTATTTACGTCAAAATTGAAGTTCTAATCTTTGACAGATATTTTGTTAACTGAGATCGCATTATCAAGAACGATAATAGCTTTGTTAACTCAGATCGTTAAGGTTTGATAAGATTGAAGGGTCTTGATGTCCATTATCTTTTTATATTAAATGACCTTACTTCACTTATCTTTTTAAGACTTTTTATCTAATAATATGATATATTAGATCACTTAATTTTTGGAATTACTTACACTTACACTTAAAAAATGGAATTTCTTTTTAAAATTCCAATAAGAAATATACCTACTACACGAGACAACCTGTGGTTGAAATCATGAAAATTGCTTTAAACACTAAAGTTTGAGTATGAGTGAAACTACGGCACTATCGGATTATATTCAAAATAAAAAGAGGTAGATCAAAAAAAAATTTCAATACACTATTTGTAAGGAAATAAACTATTTACCTTTGATGTGCTTGTACGCATATATCACAAATAAATTCTGCACAGTCAACGCACCAGCTTGTAGCAATATTATCGTCTCCACAACTGCTACATTTCAATTCGATTGTTTTTGATGGTTCCTCGGTACTTGTTAGCTCCAGTAGAAACTGATTATCGATAATTTTTTCTGGTTCGCAATTATAGTTGCATACAGAACATTGTATCGCTAAAAGTAGGTCATTTTTTCAGCACTCCGTTTTAACAATATTCTTTTAAAAATCTCACCTCTATGTTGACTGTCAGTTTGTTCCTCTAGCTTACTATGAACACAACTTCCACACGTATCGTGTAAACACTCCAATAACTTCGGGTCATCTGCGGCACTGAGGACGCGGTCACAGAAGACACATTTGTACGTAAAATTATCGCCGGTGGATGGGCTCTCAGTTGTCCGTTCCTGGCTTGAGTTTAAAGTGGATTTCTCGCTGGTATCGCCGCTTTTAACGCTTTCACTGCCTTCGGTATCTTGTACCAAGTCACTTATAATTAAATCGGCTATATTATTCTCATTTAGTTGTTCTGAACTTCTGTTCGCGCCATCCTCATCGTGTAGCTCGATAAAAGTGGTATCGTTGATAGAAATTTGACCTTCTGCCATAGTAATCTATTGAAAGTTCTTCAAGAACAGCACTTGTTGAATTAATGTTACGAAAGCACAGCTTTTATCGCTAAAAAGCGCAGGGTAGTCCTGTAAATCATTTTAGCGTGCGTTACACGCTAATTCTAGACACTTTTCTGGGGTAGAATTAATAGATTTTTCGTTCACTTCTATCAAGGAAAGCAATTCCAAAACACAACAATGACGCTTTCCACCATTGCTAGAAACATGCCACCATTACAACAATACCAACCTACCAACTTTCTTATCAAACAAGACACTATTTAAAATTGCTGTTTGTTGTTAGTGAATTGAAAACACATTTACACTTGTTGCTTCCTTAAATACTACAAAATTAAACACTACTTAATTAACAGATATCTCAATCGTCAATTTTATTTATTACAAAAATTAACTTCTCATAGTCACATATAAGTATTTAAAATATATATTTATTTTTGTTTTTGTTATTATCGGTACACATATTTGGGTGTGCGTAACTCGCCAAATAAATTTAATGTAAAATAAATAGAAATGTTTTTAAATCTGACCATTTTGACATATGTTAGGGATTTTAAGTTCGCCCTATTGGCAACGATCGCCAAAAATTGACAGATCGATTCATGCTCCTACTGCATGCTTACTTTCGTTTTTGGTTATCGTTAGAATTTTTATATTTTCACGAAATATGACGAGGTTTGACCCGAAACCCGAAAATTTCTCATTAAATTTTCCGAATTTGCCGATTTCAGGGCCAACATTGAATTAGGAAATGTCACGCCGCACAATATCAAGCAACTAAAGCAGTTAAACAGCGTAGTCTTTCCTGTATCCTATAACGATAAATTCTACAAGGACGTGTTAGAGGCAGGAGAATTAGCCAAGCTCGCTTACTACAACGATATAGTGGTCGGGGCGGTGTGCTGTCGGATAGACACGTCCGAAAAAAGTAGGAGGTTATATATTATGACTTTAGGCTGTTTATACCCTTACAGGCGGCTAGGAATAGGAACTATGATGGTACAGCATGTCCTGAATTACGTTGAACAGGATGGGAATTTCGACAGCATTTTCTTGTAAGCATTTAATACTTTACGTGCCGTAGATCAAGGTTATGACAGTTGTGTAGTAGCAATGTCGTAAGTTATAATTTAGCTCTATGACCGTTAATCCGTTAAAGAAATATTTGTCTTTTACTTACATATCTTTAGTTACCTTGTAAACCACAAATATTTATTGTAAGTTATATTATTTTAGTCAAAAGTTAGCTTGGATAAGCCATCAGTGATCTGATTAGAAACCTTATTTTCTCTTGAAAACTGTATTTCTATAAAACTATATAACTTTTTTTACTCCTTGCGAATTTATTCTAAATCGCATAGTTCTCGAGTTACGGCGAAATTTCCAAAAATTAACAACTGCTGTGCAAAAAGTTGAATAACTGCGAAAAAAAAATCACAAAAAATAAAATAAAAAACGAAAATCAAGCTTAATATTTCCTCTATCCAGTGATTTCAACAAACAATTCTTATTGACATTTCCAAAAAAATTACTTGCAATGTTATGAAAATATAAAAATTACAAAAAACAATCAAGTTTACTATGATCTGGCAAATGCAAAAAAAATGATAAAAATTTAAGTCAAGGTGGATATTAAAGCTGGGCCCTTTATCTTTCGAATGCATTACGGATTATTCAATTATGTCTTTTTGTAACCGAGATATCAAACTTTTTGTTGCAACTGAATTATGCCATCGGTTTGAGATATCTGTTTTCTATTATTTTCACATTCTATTAAAGAGGCTTATATTCATTTGAAGTAAACAAAATGTTCCTTTTGTCTTTAAATTTACCAATTTTTCTTGTCCAAATTTATTTTAATTTTGAGAAATCACATTCTACAATAAGTTTTGGAATCAAGTCCCAAACTCTCACATAAAACATATAATTTAACTCCATGTTTGTTTCCGTTGTCACAATGTTCAATTTCGCTTTTATCGTTATCACTTTCGTCATTTCCAGAATTACTTTCTTCAATAATTTCACTAAATTCATTATTGTTGGTTTCTGTATTTATATTTATGTCTGCCCTTTACAAAAAGTTATAAATCATTACACATCACTGCAATTATCGCCTGTAAATTTTTCACCTTTTTCTCCGTTTCTTTTATTCAAGAAATCACTTTCCTCACCGGTGTTTATTTCTTGCATTCCCGACGGTCCTGGCCGTGGATTGATAATTTTAGGATCTATCTTCAAACCAATATAAGTTCTAACTTTTTCACACGTTTAGGCTTTATAACATTTTAGAACGTTCTTATCTCCACAGTTACTTGTTTGCTACTGGTCTTTTTTGGCAGGAAATGTATTACACACAGTGTGTAATCAGTCTTGAATGGGTTAACATTGTTTATTCGCCATTCTATGGAAAGATCGATACTCTCTAATAGAAGAGCTTTGAAATCCATTCCAACTTGTACTTCTCCACAGATCTATTTCAATAGCTGTAAAAATATCTGCAAATTAGATTGGCGGTCAATTAATTATTGACTAAATAACTGTAAGAACCTATTTGAACCTAAATTGTTTACATGCAATGAAACTGACTTCATTTCAAGCTGCAACAATCACAATTTATTGACTTTGTTAGTTGGAAATTAGGTATAGGATTCTGTGCCTAAATAAAGGCTCTCTTTTTTGTGTCATAGATTAATAAAAAATATATCATAGATTAATAAAAAAAACTTTCCGTTTGTCTATTGTGATAGCCCCTATAATGTTTATAGACATAATACAACTTTACCATTGCTACTTTATTGTTGCTGTGACAAATGTTAATACATATTCTGTTAAATTGACCATAATAAAGTTACTGAGTATTTTACTAATCAATACAGAATTTAATCAACTGCCAATTGAAGCAACTTTTATGTATGCTGATGCAAACTTTAGTTATCATCATAAATTCCTTTGTATGTGTATTCGATATTAGCATCGTCCATCATTGTATTTTTTTTTAAATACGTTTTAGACATGTTCAGGTAAATAACGAAGGCGCCATAGATTTCTACAAAAAATTTGGATTCGAGATTGTCGAGACGAAAAAGCACTACTATAAAAGAATCGAACCGGCGGACGCTCACGTCCTGCAAAAGGATTTGCGGAACGCGGAGCCACAAGTGAACGGAACACACTGATCCGACTTGCCCAGGTGACTGTCTAGTGTAACATACCAAAAGCGTAATTTCCTAATGCTCCACACCGTAAAACGTTGGTTAACACGCAGTATTGTTCTTATTGGTCGGTGATTAGAATGTAACACATGAATCTGACGAGATGTCTTTTGTTTTTATTTATACCGATTTCATTGTATATATCCAAATACACGTTTTTCAAAGTTTTAAAAGGTGCTGTTTTATTTGCACCTACTTGGTATGAGCTCACTTTCTTTTTACATTTAATACTGGCAGCGCCATCATGCGATCAAAGGTCAAACTAACTGGTGAAAGGTCAAACTAAAATCATCGTTACAGCAAACTTATTTTCCAATGCTCACAAAACTTGAAATAAGTTTTTTGAAATTTGAGACCTACCTAAAATGATTTTTCGAAAAAAAAATAAATGTAATGCTTATAATTGCGTTATAAATAAAGAATAATTGCTTCAAAAAAATTGACTTGGAGATGGCAAATAGAGGAAGAAAGACTACAAACATATATTATGCAATCAATAAAACTATCGTTGGAAAACAAGAAATAGAGAAAATAAAATTAAGACTGTATAATGCGATGATAGCACCAGCGATAACATATTCTGGCGAATCATGGACAATACACCAAAGACATGAGAAGAAAATAACAGCAATGGAAATGAAGTATCTGAGGAAAATCAAGGGCATAACTAAACTGGATAGATACAAAAATGAAAAAATTAGACATAGACTACAGCAACAATCCACACGAACAAGATAGTGAGAAGGCAACTAAACTGGTGCAAGAAGCAAGAGGAAGAAATAAGAAGAAAAGGGGAAGGCCAATGAAGGCGTGTATGGGAAGAATAAAAGAAATAGGGGGATTTTATATTTTCTAAACATAAAATATTGATTTCAAGAATCATTTCTTATCATTATAAAAACTAGAATGTGAAGAAAATTCGTATCTTGTAACCACTCTTCACTACATACGTTTGGGTAAGCCTGTCAGCTCTCCAGTTAATCGATCAATTGGAGACACATGAACAAGTGCAATTTTTCTTTGAAATCTTTTCTTCTAATGCTTATAATTATGCCATAAATAAAAAAAATTAATTGCTTCGAAAGAATTGACCCACACACGCTTTTGTTACATTAAACCGTACTTTCATTTACCAAAATATTTAGCTTTGCCTCTGCCTTACACTGTAGTCTGTTCATATGAGAAATATACTACTTCCTACATTTTATTACATGCATATACTTTTAATTGATGCTAGTGTTAGAGAATGTTTTTATGCTATCGGAACTCCCCAAAATAATTCCCCATGAAAATTTAAAGAAAAATGAAATATATACATCATTTTTTATTTCGCACAATAGACAATAAATGTGTTACAGTATATGCTTTAAATATAAAGGATGGATACACCCCCTGAATCTACATAAACCTGCATTCTGCTGGTTTGGCTATTCAGAACGTGTGTATGTAGAGAGAAATGTATTTTTCCATTGCCGTACTGAATACTTTATCAGCATACGTATCTGTAGAAAATTGCAGATGTGCAATATGAACGGAATCTTAGAAATCAACGGTTATTTTACCGTTTCATAGCTTTCTATATTTTCAATATTACAATTTTGTCGGGGGGTGTTAAATGCAATTTGTAGATGTTGCCATGTCGTAAACATAGCTCCTGTATTATTTAGAAATTAAGTTTATTTTGGCTTCTAACAGATATTGCTATAGTGGACTGAAATTACTGCTGCTTACGGAAGAAATAAATTCTTCATCCACGACAACTACTTTACGCAAAATGTCTTCATTTGCATTTAACGAATTAAAGCTGCATAAAAACATATTTGCCTGGTTTTATTTTTATCAGAGAGATAAAGAATTATGACTATTGTAAAATTTGAGCAATTTGATTTCTAAAAATAGATACACTGAATAGATAGAAATAGATCTCATTCTTTTAATAAATAGCTTACTATACAGATACTTCATAATCTCTTTGCTTACTGTTTATAATGTTAACATTTAATGAAAGTTGATGTATAAAATGAACAATCTATTTTATAAAGCTACGCTGATAATTAAAAGAAATATCACCTAAAAATAAAAGCCTAATGGATAGTTCACAAGTAAGTTTGGTTGAAAATATTCCATTCAGTTATAGTATTATAGTTCACAAACAAAAGAAGAGTATGCATAGTTTTTTTTAGATGTATGATAAATCACATTGATTAATCCAGGTCTCATTCGTTCATAGTGGGTGTAGTTTATATAAACAACTTTGTACTATTAAATAATAAAATAACTGTGGAGATGTAATTACATAATTATAACGATAATTCATATGTTTAAAAATTAGTGACTCCGAATTTACTTTTTATATTAACGTTAAAATAATGACATTCTGGTAAACAGCTGATAATCTGTTAGGTGTTTGTGTAATATTGCGACTAGTTCAAAGGTTATCGACTTAACAAACTTTTAAGTGCTCTTGTACTCCCATCCAAGTACATATGCACTCCAGAATGTTTACATTGGCAGTTGAACTAGATTAGTTTAATTTTAATTGTGCAATACATTATTGAACTATTAATAAGTAATATTAGAGTAGGTAAGTGTTTAATAGCTTCCCCATTCATTTATTTGCAAAAAATAAATTAATTAAAACACCATTAAGGGTTATTAGTCTGTATAGCCTGTATTTTTTAAAAAATATTGTTTATTTTGTTATAATATGTTAAGCATAAACATGAGCAGTTTATGGCGTTTTAATAATTTTAAATATTTAGAATTGAAAGATACGTAAGCAATATAGATAATAATGTGTAAATAATACATTTATAATGTATAAACATGCATTTTAATAAACATTTGTAACCAAAAAGACATTCACGCACTCCATCTCTCGGACTTTGCACACTTACACCACTTCTCTAGAAGATATAAATTGAAGTCTTGTTACCGTATACAGTTTAATATATCGAGCGCATGTTGTAGCGTACGCATACAGTAAAGTAAAAGATGATCAGATTCATAGTCCTGTGTTTTTGTTTGGTAACTTTGTTCCATGGTGTTCTATCAGAAGTGGTAAATACATCTGCATGTGGTAGGTAAATATTGTTTTTTTATACGATTTTTTTTACTTAATTTAAGTTAATCAATGTAACTCCGCAGAAACAGAGTTAAATTGTCTTATTGCATAATTTTCTAATTTATTTGCTTCAATTCAAAAGACGTCTTGAAGTCAGTTTGGGTGATTTATGAATGCATTCGAGGTCTTTCGATTTAATTAGAGTTTATGTGCACTTGGTACTTGATAAATATGTGAATTTTCAATAAATAGGTCGATGACACTAGTGGTTTATAAGTAGGTACCCTATTAAAGAGTTGAAGGGTCAAATGTTAATAGCGAATAAACAGAAAAATAACTCAGTTAATTAAGATTATTTTATAAAGTGATTATTTTTATATCACACAAGTTTACAACGGTTTTATCAACATATGGCTTCAATCGTTTCTTTTGAACATGTTCAGTGCTTCTTACAAAAGATAAACCTAAAGTGTTGAATAGAAATATTGCAAAAGTTTTTTATATGTTATTTTATTATATTAGGTACATTTGCCCTGATAGCGTTCTTCTAAGTTGATGATCTTAAATAATCCTAAATGGATATGTCAGAAACCAGACATGTTACAGGTCATTGTTTAATATGAAAGTAGCATGTTTTCAACAAGTTCAAATTAGTTTTCAGCTGTTTTCTTTTCTAAAACAAATGAACCCAATAAGACAAAAATCATTCCAAACAGGAATTTAATAATTTTTTGGAAACAGTGTCAATCTGTTTGTTGCTTACGGGAAGAAATTATAACTACACCATCTTCTAAAAGATGTCATTTTTGCATTCTCTATCCTAGAAACTCTGTTTTACTAGTTGGAAATTTCAAGTCTCATTCGAGATCGTTTTGAATTCGATGAAAAATCGCATGACTGTATTGTACTATAATTGAACTGTTTGGAATACCACGATCCAATTTTGACGAATGAGATTACTCTCGCTTATAACGTTATTTTTTTTTTGTTAATTCTTTCTTCGTTTTGTAGACGGTTACGAAGATCAGTGTATCAACGAAGTGAGAGTAAGTCCTTGCAAAGAGGCCGCGCGAAACAGTGCATGCAGGGTTAAGAGGGGCAAAGATGCCTCAATAGAGGTAGACTTTACACCAGGTGAGCATTCGCACACTTCCGTCAGTTGTTAACGTAAAATGATCTTCATTGTTCCCTTTTAGGTTTCAATTCTGATACGTTAGATTCACAGCCTTACTGGGACAACGGAATTACTGACATACCGTTGTTGGGGATGGACAGGGATGCTTGCAAGTATACAACGTGTCCGCTGACAGCTGGGACGAAGCAAACGTACAAGCATGATCTGCACATTTCGACAGACTATCCTCCTGCTACTTACAACGTTAAATGGAAGTTGACGGGTGACAATAATAAAGGCTGCTGTTTCGTATTTAAACTTAAAATACTTCGGTAAAAAGACTACAGGCTGTGTAACATTTAGGTATTTTTTTATTGCACTGTGTAAGACTACTATTTGATGAAGATGTTTGAATTTTGATGTACATTTTCAATGTAAATAAACTACTTTGGTCATTCATGAGATTACGTATTCGTATAAAATCAAATGTAATGCAATACTAAACTGAGTTTTATTTACTAGAATTTAGAGCATTATCATGGTCATGCTCTCAGATTACACTCTATAATCTCTATATGGTATACCAGTCTTTAATTTAATGTTCCAATAATTTTTTCTAGCAAACCAAATTAACTAAAATTTTGAGATTTTGTGGTTTTAAATTGATTGGTGGGTAAATTTTTGGTAAATCAAAATTTTGGGAAGTCATATAATACTCCCTATATTTCATATCACACTTGAAACATTTATCAAAAAGGAGTTAGATACATTAAAGTACATTTCTCCTTGCATACAGTATAGTAAGCCTCATTGTCGTAAAAAATGTAATTAAAGATTAAATTAAGGTTTTCAAGTGAAAATATCTTAGATTTATGTAATATCTTAATTAGTTGTGTAAAATATGCCATTTAACTTGATTTTAATGAACTGTGAAAAATATTAGCTCACTTCCATGAACTGTTTTAGCAAAACCTTAATTAGTTAAAATGACAATTACACAAACAAATTGGACAGTGGAAATTAAAACGAAGCATAACAAATCAAACTTGTTGTGTTGTTTGTGCACAACTTTCGCCAATCTTACTAAACTCTACGATAGAAAAAGTCAAGAATTTGTTTTTGACATTTTTTTGCAATTAAACTTCCCCTTATTTTAACAAAGTTTTCAACCCTTTCTGCAATAAAACCTACTCATAATTAAAAATTAAACTATTTTAATACTAACTCTCAGTTGCTACAGTTTAATTTGACGTCCAAATTATTGGAAATAGGCAACTTAATTAACTTCTCTTGACATAGTTATCAGGTGTTTTATGAAATTGCGCTTTTCTTTTCGATGCTGTTGCAAAACGTCAAATTCTGACATATTAATTATTTAACCTCTGTAACATAACCAAAACTTCAAAATGTCAAGAAAACAACCAAGTGAAACAAAAAAGTGTGGAGAATTTAGTAATGATGATTGCAAGCGAATTTTGCATCACTTATTGCAAAATGTCAAAGACGATAACAAACTCAAACGGGGTGCGATAAATACCGCTGCTCGGAAGATTTGCTGTTCTGGTTCCGAAATTTCAAAATTGTGGAAACAAACTAATGTGGCCGTAAGCCAAAAGAGTATAGTCAACAGATTCAAAACGTTTCCACAATTCCCCTCTGCAAAAGAAACACATTAAGATCGTTAGCACATGAATCTAAAATTCCGAAAAATATTTTACACGACAGATTGAAATCAACTGGTGTGGATCCCTCATACGAGTTTCTCTCCTAACCCTCGTTTTGTTATAACTCATAAACGGGTTTGTGTAGAACTATGATTTATATACCGAAAGAAAACTGAAAGTCCAACTTTTTCAATTGGCTACAATAATTTTTGAAAAATATATTGGACTTTTATAAATAAAATTCGTTAAAGAATAATTTTTTTCTATACTGAAACAAAGCTGAAAGTCCAACATTGTCAAATGGCTACAATAATTATTCAAAAATACATCGGATTTCTTACAAAAAAAAACAAATGCGCTAAAGAATTATTTTTGGGTTGACATAATATAAGTTGTTACAGTTTTTGTTGTAACTCATAAACGGATTTGTGTAGAACTATAATTAATATACTGAAAGAAAGCTGAAAGTCCAACGTTTTCAATTGGCTACAATAATTTTTGAAAAATATATTGAACTTTTATAAAAAAAATGCGTTAAAGAATTATTTTTGGGTTAAAGAAATGTAAGGTGTTACACTTTTTGTTGTAACTCATAAACTGGTTTGTGTAGAACTATGATTTATATACCGAAAGACATCTAAAAGTCCAGTTTTTTGAATTGGCTACAATAATTTTTGAAAAATATATTGGATTTTTGCAAAAAAAACAAATGCGTTAAAGAATGATTTTTGGGTTAAAATAACGTAAGGTGTTACAGTTTTTGTTGTAACTCATAAACTGGTTTGTGTGGAACTATGATTTATATACCGAGAGACAGCTAAAAGTCCAGCTTTTTGAATTGGCTACAATAATTTTTGAAAAATATATTAAATTTTTTACAAAAAAAAAACAAATGCGTTAAAAAATTATTGTTGGGTTAACATAATTGTAAGGTAACAGTTTTCGTTGTAACTCATACACGGGTTTGTGTAGAACTATGATTTATACACAAAAAGACGACTGAAAGTCCAACGTTTTCAAATGGCTACAATAATTATTCAAAAATACATCGGATTTCTTACAAAAAAAAACAAATGCGTTAAAGAATTATTTTTGGGTTGACATAATGTAAGGTGTTACAGTTTTTGTTGTAACTCATAAACGGGGTTATGTAGAACTATAATTAATATACTGAAAGAAAGCTGAAAGTCCAACTGAAAGTTATTGTAGTCAATTGGCTACAATAATTTTTGAAAAATATATTGGACTTTTATAGAAAAAATGCGTTAAAGAATTATTTTTGGGTTAAAGTAATGTAAGGTGTTACAGTTTTTGTTGTAACTCACAAAAGGGGTCCATGTAGAACTATGATTTATATACCGAAAGACAGCTGAAAGTCCAACGTTTTCAATTGGTTACAATAATTTTTGAAAAATATATTGGATTTTTGCAAAAAAAAACAAATTCGTTAAAGAATGATTTTTGGGTTAAAATAATGTAATGTGTTA
>JAWQRJ010002279.1:0-13830 GCA_033557515.1 Diorygopyx duplodentatus | reverse complement strand
ACATTAAATAATGTTACTAGTATTTATCAGATAAACACGTTTGAATATTGAATAAATATTAAATGTATTGCACAAAGTTAACACCACAATTTAAAATAACAAAAAAATAAAAATGATTTTATTTTTTCGTTATTCGAAATTTGATTCGTCGCTCCAATAACAAAACGTAAGTCGTCTTTCATGATCTCCTTATTATCTCCTGTATTAAGCCTACTACCCTTACAGTTGATTTCAACGAAAAGTGCTTCAAAAAACATACGATGCCATTTAAAAAAGGACTCGATGACGTCACAGCTGTGACGTAGATGACGCAAAAATTTTATAACTTATACAAAAAAATAATTAGTTTTAAAACAAAGTTGGCATGTCCAAGGGTTTTTTGTAATTTTATTCACGTTAACCTGGCACACACAGTGTACTTTAGAACTTATTTTTTGCAAAAAATACGTTTGAAACAATGAAACCTTTATTTGAAACTTTTTTTTCCTAAAATAAATAGAAATAGGATAAGTGTTGCTAACAGATGGACATACAGACAGACAGATGGGTGGGAAGATTTATTATGTGGTTTCAAAATGTATCAAATAATACTCAAGGCGTTTAAAAATTGTTTTATCAGGTTGCCACCGCTTCGGACATCTCATGTCGTATTAAATAAGCTCTTGGTATCTGTTAACTGGATTTTTCGGAGAGCATTCAGGAATCAAGGAAGGTCTGAAAATAAAGGAATAAAGGAAGGTCGGATTCGGATTACATAGGAATTCTAGGTATTTGAAATAAATTTTTCGTTTACCTGTAATTTTTGTAGAGATTGCAGTTCTTTTGTGAACAAAAGAGCCTTAGCTATTAGTCCAATAACTGTGAGAGTCCGGTAATCACATATTTAGGTCTCATACCGACTTCTGCACGGTTCCTCTTGTAATGTCCGACGTTTTATTCTTCCATTTTTCCACCGGTATTTGCCTGTAAGGATACGGCCAAGGTCGGTAGGTATTTCCAACCTGCCGGGCACTCATTCGGGCAGTCCGGTACCAAAGGGAGAGAAAGAAAACTTAAAACCTAAAACCCCTGGTGGTTAATAATTATAAGCAGTTTCACTATTTGCTGTTATTTTACATACCTGGCAACCTTGTTAGCTGAGAGAATGTCGTGTGAGTGAGCCACACCAGTTGATTTTTCCCGCACAAACCACAACCTATCGCTATGACAACGATAGCGATATCACCGAAGACTGATCAACAAGAAAAATTCACATTCGCTGTAGTTAAATAAAACTTTATTTTAATTAATTTCATTCTTAACATGAAATTGTTATTGACTTGTGTAATAATAGAAAGATATGTACAACTTCTTTACAGTTATTTGCAATACTACGTAGGTACTACTAATGTTCAACTACATTCGATCTTTCATATTTTACCACCTACACCTTTAGTTTTCTATACAAATTTGATACTCATATAGTATTAAGATACTTTGGTCTGTATAAGTACTTTTTTTTTGTGTAAGTAATTTTATATGGCACAGAGCTAAAACTTTTATGCCATGCATTTCTGAACTATTTGTGATTCAATAATAAAATTCTCTAAACAATTGAAAAATGAACTGCATCTTTATACTTTTCTTTTTGTTATTTTACCACGGGAAATACGCAACCAAACATGGCGCACGTATTTTCAACAATCGCAGAGATCGTGTTCTAATTCTACACTTTTGTGTTGCAGGGGCGTCCTGTTACAGGGTAAAAATCAGTTGGCCGAGGCAATCCAAAGCTTCCGCAGAGCGATCCAGTACCGGCCTTCGCTGGCACGTGAGTACACCCTTTTGCTACACCAAAGCCCTCCCGACCCATCCCACCGTCACACACGCCACCTCATTGTTCGTACCGCGCCCTTCGTGCGGGATGAGGCGGTGGGCGTCGGGTTAAAATTTACATAACAAGCGAAAAGAAACAGAGGCGCTGCCGGTGTCTGTCATAAATCATATCGCGCCGCACAGGGCCGCCCGTTCGCCCCCCTTCCCCTCCCAAAACGGAACGGGGTCAGTCTGCTGAAACAAATTTTGACGCCAGCCCTGTGCGGGTTTTTCAGTTTTTAAATGACGTCAGTTCGACAAGTCCGGGTGATTCTTTTGTCCGCCGGAGGGGAAGGCGAAATTTAAATAAATTATTCGAACCATAGAAATTTCATATTCGCCTCTAGAATTCGTCAAACACAATCTTTCTTTTTCAAGTTTAGAGCAAGGAAATTTCTTTAGCAAGTTCTTAATTTTGGAAAGTAAACCTGGAAGGTACTCTTCCACGCATCATTGGTTTTTCCTTGGTAGTAGGATCCAATATTTACAACTATTCAATTCATTGCAGGCTATTTTTCAGTATGACAGGACCAAATGTATTCAATCTGATTATGAAAAGGACGAGTATTAAAGAAATGTACCCTGTTACTTTGAAATAAAACGCAGAAACACGCCGAGGAAGCTTCTTTTATTGTAAGCATTACGGATAATTAAAATCCAAAATAAAAAATTAATGGCGTCGCAAATAAACGTAAACTTAATTACGTTTATGCAAGGTAACAATAAAAAGTTCTGCGCCGAACAGGATACTCGCAACAGCCCCCTGGGGCGGAAAGGAAGCCATCCGCCGTATCCCCAGTAAGGAGACGCAAAATGAGCATTATTACGGGCTCGTTGGTCGTCGCAGGATGTGCTGGAAATTGGCATTAGTCGCGAAGATCCAACTGAAATGGGGGCGGTATAAAATAATAAAATTTAGGTCGGTTTACGACCGCGGGGGGTTGCGTCGTCATGGGACGGAGCCCGATTGCAGCCCGTCGTAAAACAATGACGTCCTTCGTCTCTGGCGGAGAAAAAGAAAGGACAAAAGGGCAAGGCTCGTGTTCCTCCTCACCCCTCCGTCACCCGCAAAGCAATAAACATGACGAAATCTGCATTACTACAAAATAAATGAAAATAAGCTCTCTAGCCATTGCAGACCAATGTCATAATATGTAGTAATTCACAAAACAAATTTCCTCCCCATTTTCTTTGAGCCATCGCAGTTTCCTGCCGTTTAAAAAATTATGATCTGTTTAAAAAGAAATTGATGGCATTCGTTTCCATTCGAATGATGAATGCCCGCCCTCCCTTTCGTTGCCGGAAACGCCGGGGGAGGTGCAAAAAAGAGCGTCGCGACGCCGTGGAGCGACGGCTCGCCCGCCGTGCAACGTCGCTTCTAATTTCCTTAATTAAAACAGTGCGATCGCGACCCCAGTAAATCGCTTTATAAGGCTGCCCGGGTACCCCTGGGCGCCCCCATTTTCCCCTTTCTCACGGCCATCTACGCGGGAGCTCGCGAAATCGAATTCCAGTTTCATTTTCCCCAATTTCCGACTGCGCTCGGCGATCCGGAAGTTACCGACGTTTCGTCCGGATCGACATCTTCGGCGTTGTTAAAGCGAGGCGCCCCCCGCCGCCGCTTCCTGAAATAACCTGGAGCTCGGTGCATAGTTTAATCGAAGCCAGAAGCAATTAGTCCTCTGGTATTTTTAAGCGAAATTTTTAAGTTACAAAATTGACCTCTATACAGGTGTTTTCAAATTCAAATAAAGATCCCTTAAGGTGTTTTTAAATAATAATAAAAAAATAATTCCAAAACAATTTATTTCTCGGTTCAATACAAATGCAAAACTTTCAGTTTCAGTTTCTTTGTTCTACATCGGACAAGCTTCCACAAACTTACTTACTTCTCACTATATTATCAAAATGTATCTGTGGTCATCATCGTTATCTTGCCTAAAAAAGGAATGGTCTAAAAATGTTTTGGGAAAAGAAGACGATGCTGTTGTAGTGACTGTTAAAAATTATTTGTTAGCATTTGAATGTATCGAAGGTATCGCTGACAATCGTCACATCTCTTAATACATTTTGAAACATCATCTTTAAGATGCTCCCAGGAATAATGTCATTTTATATTATTATGCAGGGTGATTCAAAAGTCGCAATACATCCTTCTGTTTTAAAAACTGTAAAATAAATAAATAGATATAAGTCCGGTGATTTGAGATCAGGTGATGTCGGTGACCATTCCACAAAACCACGTTTGCCAATAACCAATAACCAGGAAATTGACTATTTAATCACTGATCAACAACTGCTCAGTAGAGTGGTGGAACCCCATTCTGTCGAAAATTATAGGGAGAGCTGCCATTATTATTCGGAATTGTGGAGATCACCACTTCTTGCAGCATGTCGAGGTAGCGTTGTGCATTTAGGGTCAATTACACAGGTACCCCATATCCCACACCATAACCTTGCCCATAAAGATTGCCCCATCACCGAACAAGATGCCTTCAGCAAAACTTCATACCTTTATTATTAAATAAATAATTCCTTGCCCTGTTTTATTGTTAGTTCTACTGAATCTAAAGGTGGTTTTTAGTAATTCTACTGTTCCTGGGTGGCAAGTCCTTATTTTCTTTCCGGGGAGACTTCTGAAGGGGAGACACCTAAAAGGTGTCAAGTTTGTCAAAGGAAAAACTTCGGATGAGGCTGATTTATAGAAGTTTTTTTAATTGATTAATTTAATCCTGTAGGAAAAGAGATTTATTAGATTTTGGATAAGATGAAGATGATGGGTATTTTTTTGGATAAGAAGAAAGTATATAGCTGGTTGTAGGAAGAGTGTATTAAATCGCGTAGTTTCACGAATTTTCAACCGGGTTTTTCGAAGTCATCCTAAGCCGTTAAAGATCTAGAGGTAAGCTTCTGCCTTTTGTGTGTCCAGGTATAGAGCTAGGTATTTTTGTGATTAATTAGGTTTTCTTATATTGGGCTTTTTCCGCTTTACTTTACGTTGAGTAACACTCACCACATGTTTCTTGTCGTTTGGAGCGTATAATTGGGTTCTGGGTGCTTATTTTGCATTCCGAAAAAGTAGAAGAATGGTAGGAGTTTAGAAACTTTCAGAAGATTTCCACTAGTACTCTATGAGAAGAAGTTACTTGATTACTTTTGAATGCATTTAAATAAATTATGTACATTACCCGATTAAAGTTTTATGAATTCGTGTATATACGAGTACAACCTAACCTGTAAAATGTTATTTAACTCGGGGTTGCATTTTATGCAACCCCTGCATCCCCTTTTGCATTCGTTTCTCACAAGAAACGTCACTGAAGCGAAGCTGGCGTGGGTTATACAGCTATTGTTTCGTAATGATGCAATTGTTTCAAGGGTCCAAAATTACACTGATATATTGTTATTAATTTACATTATGTATCTTTAAATTAGAAAGGGGGATATTAAGGCCAATTAGTTGTTATAGTTTAAAGGATAATTTAAAAAATCTTTTATCTACTATTTAAGAGTCTCAAACGTACGGAAGCTGGCACAAGAATTCAGGAACCAATATATTTCTAATTTTATTTTTCTTGAATTGAAGTTATTATTTTTTATTACAAGGGCATTTTCTTTTATGACTTCCCAGGTATTTTATGAAAAATTCTTATTTTATTCTTATTCTTATTTTATGAAAAAATTTACAACAAAGTCGCATTCTTCTACAATTAATTTAAATTTCGTTAATCTCGAGAATGGTTTAGTCATCCAGAATAAATATTCCAGTGGTATGTGAACAGTAAAAAACTGTTTCATTGTATTTATTATACTAATATTGCTGATTTTAATTTTTTTACTTAGGTAATACTTTGATAATACATTATTAACAGAAAAATTTGTAAAAATGGTCAATTGTTCAAGGATACAATAAAAAGTTGCTCAAATTTATTCAACGAGGTATATGTTAATGAGAAACCTCTGCTTCCATAAAAAAAGTTATAGCTTCCACAAGTGTTCCTGAATTCACCCGGATAACCTACATTTATGCATTAATTATTCCTCTTGTAACAAATAGTGGTTCCACTTTTCTTTTATTTGCATATATACAGGATATCCCATATCTTCTAGATGCTATGCAACTGAGTTTTTTTTAAATAGAACACCCTGTATGTTATTACATTTTAGGTTTGTTGTGCAATTTATGATCGTTTATTAAATATAAATTTGGACAGAGTTGCACCGTTTAGGAGCATTATTAGACGTTGTTTACAAAAACTGACATTCTAATTTAACTAATTAATTTTATTTTACATTAATAATCCTTTTGCATTTTTTCCATTAGGAATATACTGACATTCAACGCATTGCCTTCAAACAACTCCGTATGTTGATAAAAAACTATTAATGACTAATCTGACTCCATGGTCATCATTTTACTACTTAAACACACTGTTACACTGATAGAGACGTTGATTTTTAATGTATCCTTTTCATTTCCAGATATGGTTAATAGTAGCCAAATTAAGGAAGTAGGTAACGTAAGGTGTTACAGGCAAATGATAAAAAAAATGCTGTTGTTATTCGCTTGTTTTAAATATAAAACAACATATCTACTGGATTTATTCAACGTGACATTTTAATTAAACTTAAGTAACATTTTAATTAAACTTTAAATAACTCATTTTTTTTCACAAAACGCGCAAAAATAGTGATGTGTGCAGACATTCCTGTAAATGAAACGTTTATACTTATTAATTAAATAATCAAATTTTTTCTGTTTATGGTTTGAAATTTTACAATAATTCGTTAAGAATATTTTAAGTACTTTTGGTACGTTTATTGTAAAATTTCAATATTCAAAAAATAATATTTCCTGAATTATTATCTCTTATTATTTTGTACAAATTAACTGAATAAAATAAAAATATAATTTTTGATCGTATAATGTTAATATGTACATCTAATTAACGATGTGTTAATTATTATAATTATACTAAAATAACTATAGAGTGTGTTTGTAATTTCAGGGCCAATCTTATATCTCCGTTAATATTCAAGATAGAATAAAAGACTTTATATAAAAATTGAATTATATTAAAATTTCAATTTGGTGGAAAACTTAAAAATATTCTACTGCAATTTCCCGCTAGAGGGCGATAGTCAACTTTTTTTTAAAGTCCTAAGACCACTGCAGCTTCCCGTATCGAATTACGTGGATATGCTCTGAAGTATGTATCCAAAAATTAGAATTTCATCGTTTTCTGGAATATCTCTTAAATTTCTTTCCCGAAGGCGACAATTAAAAGTACCCGTCTTGGCAAAAGTCCTCGCGTGTGGCTGTCGTCTATCTGGATATAAGTTTTGGTTCATCATAAAAGCATCTTCGCTCTTATCATTGCATTTGATAAAGATATTCAACATATCCACTTTTTTATCGTTAGTATAATATTAATTATTGTTATTTGCCATTGAGATATTGCAAAGTGTCGTTACAATGTAATTAACCAACAAAACAAACTATCTGTCAAAAAAACAAACAAGGCCTACTTAGTATTGTGTTAATTAATCCAGTTGAATAAATAAGATTCTTAAAAGTAATATATCTCGCAAATGACATTATTTAATGTTACGATATTTTTAGATATTGGTAAAGAGAAAAAAATCCTCTATTAGATAGATATATAAAAAATATGTAATCCCATTTAAGAAAAAAAGTTGACTATCGCCCGCTAGCGGGAAATTGCAGTAGAATATTTTTAAGTTTTCCACCAAATTGCAATTTTAAAATAATTCAATTTTTATATAAAGTTTCTTATTCTATCTTGAATATTAACGGAGATATAAGGTTGGCCCTGAAATTACAAACACACTGTATATCCCCATATTTTCTTTGTTTCTAGATATGGATATATTAGAATCACCACTTTAGTCACTACGGAGATTCACCTGGATTTAGAATCTCCCTTCACATCTCAATGAAAGAATTTACTCTATTATATCTACTATAATATATCTGTTGTATCTACTATACTCATTGTGTCCAACATTTTGATGGTGAGATTTTATATATTATAGATTTTATTATATATATTTTGGCGAATTACTTCATTCTAAGGGTGATGATACTGTTTTTGGAAGTTGATTCATTCATCTTTCTGTCTGTCTCTTCGTTCGTCTGTCAATCTGTGATTAACACTTCTCCTATTTCTAAACATTTTAGAGAAAAAAGTTTGAAATATTTTTTTTATTGTATCAGTTCTACTTTCTTTCATTTCTAATCATTTTAGAGAAAAAAGTTTCAAATATTTTTTTTATTGTATCAGTTCTACTTTCTTTTAGAAGTATTTTCATATATTCTCCTAGACACTATTCAACTTCAGATTTATAAATAGAACACCTTGTATTTTATTAGACTTTTTATTCCTTGTCGAATTTGTGGTCAATTTTATTAACAATACTTTTAGCTAAAGTCCCACCATTTAGGAAGTATGAACATTTTTTACAAAGAATAACATTTGCTTAAAAATCGTTAATGTAGTTCATTCAGCAAAACAAGTGTTTTCTTACAAAGCGTAATTATTGTTCCGCTTTGTAAGAAGACACCTGCATAAATATAAAAATCGGTAATGTAAGTATATAAGTAAGCCCTCTTACACTTCATTTCAGCAAAACAGATTTTTTCTTACAAAGCGTAATTATTGATATTATTTGTAAGCAGACACCTGTATAAAGATAAAAAAATTACTCATTCTAAATTAAGAGATAGTATATTTACATATTGACTATAAATTACTCTAAAAAACCCAATTTCGTATTTCACAATAAAACATTTTGAAAATATTCTGCACTAAGGATTTTTAAGAAAATCGTCAACAGCTTTCAAACAAGCTATTGACTATAATATTTGATTTAGAGTTCAGAAAAAAATCCAAAAATTCAATTATGTGCAAGGTGTTCCATTTAAAAAACTAAAAGTTCAATTTTTAATAACTCTTAAATCCGAACAGACGGACATCCGGACAAACGGACATTCGGACGGACAGACGATCAATGGCCAAAAATGGTACCATTAGTCTTAGAATGCCATAATTCGTCAAGATATATCAAAATCTCAGGTTTTAACTTTAGGACAACAAAGAAAGCGATTCCGGAATCTTACAGTTGTCTTGTAGCAGACCATATAGTGGGTTTCAGAATTTTTCAGAATTAGCAAAGATATAAAGAAATGAAATGATATCTTTGTACATTCTCTTACCTGAAAGGTATAAAGTTTCAGGTAAGAGAATGTACAAAGATATCATTTCATTTCTTTATATCTAGCTAATTCTGAAAAATGCTGAAACCCACTATATGGTCTGCTACAAGACAACTGTAAGATTCCGGAATCGCTTTCTTTGTTGTCCTAAAGTTACAACCTTCATCTTTATATTGGTGCAGAAATAAATATGAATATCTATCAAAATTATGCAGATATGTTCTCACTTACCTGGTTCACAATTATCCATAGTGAATGAGGAGAATCCAGAATGACTAAAGTGGTCTCCAAGTAAGTTATATTAAAAGAAAAGTGTTTAATGTTGTTCCCCAACTGTTCAATCCTATTATGCTGAAATTCATTTCTACCTGGATTGACTTTGAAGAAAAGCGACTTTTGGCCAGCTAGATCGTTCAAATATCCCACTGTGGATCGTAGAGGTTGGGTTTAACAACGAACTTGTAATGTCATAACTGAATGGAAAATGAAAAGCACGTACTACTTATCTGCCCAGAGAAGTTACTTGGCTTTGTTAGGAAGGCGAACCTCGAAGGTGAACTATAAAAGAATTTTAGGTGTGAGCCACAATAGGCCATTAGTCTATCCTACTGTTACCACCTTTTTGAAACATACACACTTCGCTCTTACTAAGGTTGAGACGAGCATTTCAGGTTTCGAAGAATATGAGCAGCGGAACCCATAAATTCTCGCTCTGAAGTCGTTATAATACCACAAATATCACAACATAATTATGTTATGTTATATTGTCATCGGTAGTCAGTTCACGCTGGGCAGCAAACAGCTATTAGCCAGATGTAAATAAGATAAGATAATTGCAATTACAGTCGCATTCAATTAGGTGAGTCACGTTGAGTAAGATGTTAAATGGCAATTCAATTACGTTGGACTTGTGCGAGTGGACTTAATCCTTCTCTTGAGAAAATACCAACGGTCTAAGGCGTGTGCATTTTTTCCACTTCAACCGGACCAACGAACAATTATTACGTCTTCGTTTCGTTAATTGAGAATTTAAAAGAATTTATTCGTTTAAATTTAACAACCAATAATTATAATTGATTTCTCAGTGCCCTATATTTAAATGTATTTTTATAACAAGTCCTGGATTTTTATGGCACATTTTTATCGTTATTATATTGAGAAATCTTTATGATCTATTTATTTGATGTATTTTAAGATTTTTTCAATCGGATGATCACATAGACCATAAATTACTAATTAATTTTTAGGGCGTTATGCTCTGACCTTTTTGTGCCGCTATAAATTTTCGACGAATGCAAATCGAAATAAGGCACAACGAAACACCATATTATTATGTATACACCTAACCACACCTATTGCCTCTAACAGTTGTTAAATTTGTTAATTTATTAATTATCACGTCCGCAATTAACCCCGTTGGCTTTTACAACCCATTAACCGTACAAGACCTCAAGGTATAACTTTTGTTTACGTTCCCGAGCTACCATAAATATTTGTTTCATAATAAATTCTAACTTGCAGTTGCGTCGCGCGCTATGCTATCGTTTCATTTGCACAATAAAACCGCGGCGGAGTCGTGGATCTATTTGTAACGGCCGACAATGAAAAGAGCACGAGAGGAGCTTGTTTGAAGACGCTTTAACTTAAAGCCTTTAAAAGAGAAGCTTAAGCTCAACGTGGGACGGCATTGAATCTCCCAGGTGTGACCCGACAACTCAACAACTGCTCTTTGCAATTAGAATTCTGCGTAAGAAAGGCCGTTAAATTACGAATGACAACTCAACGGGCTTTTATGACTTCTCTCTTACGAGTTACGACGTGCGTGATTCAGCATAATAAGCCCTTAAAGTGATTAAATGGCTACAGTTGAAGTTGCCGATAAACACATACTCTACTGTTTCTCTTTTGCTCCGTCGTAGATCTCAATCCTTTTCTCTTCAATATAGCGAAATAAGATCTATTCCATATCATCGTAGTGGTAAACGCCGGCAATCTGGATGTCTGGTATGCAGCAGCACTTTGAGATGTCGCAACACATAATTTCAAACTCAAGGTCTTCATCATCTTCTTTATTAAAAATATTCTTTCGCAGTTCATCTATAAATTCTTGTGATATCTTGTGACGTAATTAATAACTTCAGGATGCATCCCCGCCGCGCTCTATTAGTTGTTTCAAACATCTAAGTTGTTTCGAACATCTCTAATCTTTCATTCTCCATTGCACAACTTTCGTTCTTCAGTTCTGGGCATTTCGTATTCAGTGTCTCAGACTTTTCCTCTCCTAAAAGCTTTCCATATATTCTCTCTGTTTTCTTTGTCGAATTTTTTTTCACGATCACTGAAAGATACGTGAGTTTTGTTTCTTTGATGGTTTTGTCGTTTACTTGTTTCAATATAAACACATCATCCTGTAGGTGCACTTGTACTTTCCGTATTGGTTATCCGTGGAGCTCTAAATCTATTTTCGATTATGCTTGCAAACAAGTTTGCTGTGTCGCTTAAAAGGGTAATCCCTCTGTAGTTTTGACCGTTGTTTCTGCCACCTTTTAATTAGGTTACGTTCGGTTTAGTTCATTTAAAGTGAGTCCCTTATTTCAATAAAAAAAAATATGTGAATTGAACTAACATAGACCTAAAATTGACCACACGTAATGTCTTCATTGACATAACAAATTGTCATAAAATGTAGGACAATCGTTTTCGAAGAAAAATGTTTTGAAATGTGGATGTTGCAGTGGGTTCGCGTGTTTTGAACAGATATTATTTTCTTAAACCAATCCCAGTGTGTCACGTGCTGACTTTTTAAACTACTTTTACTCCATTCGGTTACATAACACAAAAACAAACACCACAACAGCACTGCTCGGACATTAAATTGTGGTTAAAAGAAATATCCGATCATAGATTTACAATTATCATGTTCCTTTTTCGACCCCTCGTCTCGGTTAAGACCTCCCTTTTATGGAATTAAATAATATATATAACAATTATTGAATTACAGTTATTAGTAATATAATACCACTGTAAGTATAATTGGTTATTTCTTTTAGCCTTAAAAAATATGGTAGCGAGACATCGTCTTTAAGGTGCCATAAAAATATGCAATGTAACCTGCGATGTTAACCTGGTACGGGATATTGCACAAATTAAAGTGGCCATTATCTCCATATACACGGAGTCAGGCAGCTCCTTGCTGGTACGTGCTTCTGCCACTTGGCTCGGACGTCCTTGCTTGGTATTTGGCAGTCATAAACAGGCTGGCAGTGGGTTATGCAATAGCCGCGATCGATAATTAGTCATTGTTTATATAAGATTTGCGGTAGACGCCTTAATTGTAAATAAAATCAATTTATCATATCATAAATGATTATGAGTTATGTATTCATTAGTTTTGTAGTTGATGTTGTTGCTAAATCAATTCTATTGCCTTCTTCTTACGAAAGAAGATAATTCGACAAAGAAAGTACCTCTGCGATAATCAATCGGATGTAATGGGAAAATTATTAGTTTTAATAACAAGCTGTTGACTTTCCATGATTTATTACACAGCTGCCGATTGTTTGTTTATGGTAATACGAAGTGCTAAGCTATAATAAAGTGAACGCTTCACGATTACCATAAAATATTTACACAGCTAGATGATGAGAAATGTTATAATAGCGCACCGAAACTAACAGCATTAAAAGTCAATGCATCATATTTGTTTCAAGGCATTTTCTCGTTCGTGGTGTTTATGGTATACGTTAACCTTTTGTACAGCGGTATGTTAATGAACCCGTATCACGATTTCAGCAGCAATTTTATATCTTGTTAATTGCATAATGAAATTTGCAAATGACCAACAGTGACTACCCATGTATACATGATTTTACAACAATGTTTTTTTTTCTGGGATGCGGGTCGCACCCACGTACTATTTTATAGCCCAGTATTTACTAGAAATTGCATTTCAATTATCTTCACACTAGGAATATACAAATTGCCGCCTATTTATTGAATAAGTAATATAATAAATTACCCAGCGAGTGCAGCAATTATCGGTAATGGATATACCACCCACGATCTTTTAATACACGTCAAGACCCAGTTGGATGATGGTTTGTATAATCGCTCCATAAAGCTTCTCTTTATTGCTTATTGCGTAAGAACTCATAGTTCAAACGTCGAGGAATCAATAAAAGTATTTGGAGCAACGATACCCAACAAATAGAAAAGCAACTAGAATTATGACATCTAACCTCGTGTATTAAACATTAGATAACGTTTATAATTTGACTAGATTAGTTAAATATACATACCATCAGTGGTGCAGTTTTTTTAAACATTATTGATAATGTCTGAAAGTGGAAAGAAATTGTAACTTCACAAATTTTAAGTAATGAAGATTTTGTGAAGATACACAGAAAAACTAAATAACTTGGTAACGGTCCAACATAATTGACGAAGCTTATATCGATGTAAAGCCAATAATAAAGAGAATCAGAATATAATAAAACATACAATTATTGCATTAAAAAAATCTTTGGTGCAACATTTTCGACTCACCCCGCATTAATATAGTCAGATGAGTTAAAATGCTTATTTAATGCCACATTTACTCCTTACAAGAATATTTCCATCTCTTCTAATAACCGAATTATCGACTGTGTAACAAAATTTGGGACAACCTGTATAGTTTCATAACTAATAAAAGACTTAAAAAAAAATAAGTTTATTTCAAAATAATGTTAAAACACATT
>JAWQRJ010002278.1:0-13830 GCA_033557515.1 Diorygopyx duplodentatus | reverse complement strand
TTTTGTTCTTGTGTGACATTTTATGTGTTTATCACTCGTTGTGACACAAAACATATATATATATATATATATATATATATATATATATATATATATATATATATAATCCATACAGAATCCATGATTCTGTATACCGCGAATTGCAGATAACACGCAAATTACAATATACACATTCACGGTAGAGGTAGAAGGATCGACTCGACTGAGACTGGCTGGAACTGAACGAGATGCGGCATTTATACACGCCGCGCAGACGGCGTCTAGAATGTTCGAGACAAATCGGAACTCCTCGCGAAGCCGCGAGAAGTGGAAGGACAAGGTGGGAAGAGACAAGGGTGTGCTACAAGAAAGTCTACTTTTCGGCCGTTCTGCACATAACGTCACTCTCGACGCTCAAGCACTGGTCTAACGCTTCTCGACCCTTACTCTCGCCCCTTCCTCTTCTCGATGAGAATTGTGATTGAAAGTTGGGTCGCAAATACTAAAAGGTTGGGAAACACTCACCTATACGGTATATTTGGGAATTATTTCTGAAGCAATGTAAGACAGTCATTACTCCAAAACTAACTACTTGGGTTTCGTGGACGTTGTGGATTCATTCAATATATGCCTTTCATTCAATATTGCAGCAGGCTTTCTCTGAAAGAACTTTACGCGGGTTTGGTCCTTCCTTGCATAACTCGAAGGTCGCGTAATCCGTTTTTACATAAACGGGCGCTTGAAACAATTATAATATTTATTGAAGAACCAGACATCAACCCAGAGGACCCCCTAATAAAAAACAACGATGTCATATATGTCCATCGACATTGGGAAGAATGAGCAAATTGGTTTGTATCAATGGTAAGAAAATATGTGTAGGGAACATAGCGTTTTGATATGTAGTGTTTGCAAATAAAAGCAGTTATCCCATATCCGATTATGTAGTTTTAGGCAGTAGGTACTTTGATGATGTGTATACAGTTATAATATATGGTAAATATACTCGTATTATTGTGTACTTTTAACTTTAACTATATTATAGCAAGTAGTTTACTTAACTTAACTTTTCTTTTTTTTCTGCACCTCTCGCTTGCCAACTATCTACTCTTATTCTATATCCTATATGAATAAGGCATTCCATAAACCAAATCCACGCGTGCAATTTTGACATCCCGTAAGATAAATGTGATTCATTAATTGGTTTCGAAGGTATAAAATCAATTTTGTTAAAATCTTTAGACGTTTCTCCGCATAAATAACATCGCATAGGAGTCTTCGTATCAGTTATTACATTACATACTTTACCGTCAATCATTGAAAAAAATAGTTTATATTGTATAGTAGTTTTTTACTATCAATAATAGTTTCGTAGGAAATAAGAAATTCAATTTCTCAACCCGCCCTAATCCCCAATTACGCCGAGCCGGTCGAGCAGCGAAATTTCTCGGCAGCGCGCGACGAAACTAAAACCGCTCTCTACAGTGAATACGCAGCTCTTAGCAGCCAATTTTGCAATGTATCGAAAGCCAATTACTTCCTCTACATGCTCATTGCATTTCTCGACGGTCGTTTTTACGTTAAGACTACCTCAAAATTATTCACACAGAAAACAAAACACGGTTTTACACAACGCTACATTATAAAGCGCATTCATGACTTGAAAATAACAAATTTTAATCATTCAAATATTTGGAAGTAATCTACATACCTTTACAAATAAGTCCAAAAAGAGTTTTTGAAAACAATTCACTTGTTATGGAAATATCGACGAAATAATATTACCCCGTTCGGCAGAGCGTCAAGCGCGCTGAACGTCCAGATGCTCACAACTTTTGAACGGTCCCCCTGCCTCAGGTAGTGCGCCTAGGAACTTGTTCTTGGGGCTTCTAGTGCCCAAAGCCCCATCTACAAGACCCGATTGGAAAAAAATCGAAATTCCGACCGTCGATTTTGGCATTTTGGCCACGAAATCGTGAAAAGTAAACACTGTGCATCGGTGTAAAACCTTTTATTTGTAATTAAAAGCTTAAAGTTTATTTGTAACCTTTTATAATGTCTGTGGGCTGGGGAGATGAACGTGAATACTTTGCCACACAAATCATTGTAATTATTATCTTACTTAATTCATTCAACCATCTACATCTTCCTTACAACGTTTCAACATCTCATGTATCTGATTCTTTTGTTATTTAAGAAATAAGATATTTTCATGTAATGGCTTTATTCCAGCTTGCGCTACGAAACAGAATCAATCACTAATAAATAGCAAACATCCTCTATTTTGACAACAAGATTGCACTCGAAGCATCCTCCAAGTTTCGATGGAGTTTGAGATCATTAAAACTCAATTAGAAACCGCGATTTTAAGGTTACCGAAGTTTCTAACTTGAAAATGGAGTGGCTTCTAATCCATTACGCGCCTTCCATCCGCTAAATGGATTATGAGTTCTACACCCCCGTTGTATCAGTTTCCGTTAGACTAATGTCTTGCGGTTACCGTCTATGCACACAAACATTCATTCTAACATATGGCGACCGCACAATCGACCGAAAATTAAGGATAATCCGCCGCAAAAGTCAGGAGTGTCGGGACATATGTCGCTTCTTCCCATTGTTAAAAAGAGCGCGGCGCTTTTTTCATTGTTGCGACGACACCCATGTTAACATGGGATGTGTCACCGCATTCAATGGGATGCCCCCAGATTTATGGGGGCATAAGTCGGGGACAGTTCTCGCCCTCCTTGCCATTGTTCCCTTCCTTCCATCCCTTCGGGGCGGTCTGCGAAAAATGGCGGATGATGCAGCGTAGCAGATGCGCGGTGAATCTATAAATTCCACTCGGTGCTTTATGTTTCTTAAGATATGGAGACCCGGTTTTCTTCGTAGAAAAATCTGTACATCTTGTGCCCCAGGGAGTTTACAATGGAGTGGACGTTGTAATTCGGGAAGGAACTGCATTCGATCTCTGTATTGTAAAGTTGAGACATTCTATCGGGAAATATACGTACAAGGGAAGCAGATGCATATTTACATACAATCCTAATTTAATTTTTCCTGTGCAAATAGAGGCAGTATTCCACTACATACTGGTTTGATATTTTGTTTGCAATGGTTTTTTTGTATGACACTTCGCAGTGGAGGTACCGTTAAAGTAATATAAATGTAAATATAATCATAATTTTTTTATTGCGCTGAAAATTAAAGACAATAGGTAGTTGGGTTATTTTTATTCTTGATCAAAACAATTGCATTGAAAATAATTACCACAATCGGTGATATGATATTACCTGATGCGTGAATACAATGACATTCTTAGGTTATGCAAGTTATTTTAGGTTTATGAAGGCGATACTCTTTGGGAAGCTAAGTGCCAGTAGGTTTGCTACGTCTCGTTTCTAAGCCCTAACACAATTTCTTAATGTCTTAACCAGCCAACTTTAACTTAAGTTAAACTTTAAGGCTTTAACCAGCAGCTAATAAACCAACAGTTTGTCAGCTGTTTATTAGCTGCGTTAAGTGGAAAAATATCGCGATCTTTACAAGTAATGGCTTAACAGCCGCTAATTGCGAGCGGGATGGACTCATCGACTCCCGTCGATTGTTAACGTAAACCATGGACATCTGGCGTGCGCGCATTAGCCATTTTTACGTTCGCGGGCCGACCTGCGAAAAGCCACTAAAAATAATTAACGACGCTCGGAACAAATTAAATCCCCGTCGAACAAAGCGATAAATATTCAAGGGAACAAGCGACGGCGGGCGCTGCACGAGGGACGAGGAGGGCACCGAAAGGTCCTCCGTAGGTGGTCCGAGTTGGGGTTAAGATTGTAGATTCACCTTAACTGCTTGTTGACACACGAATTATCTCCACGATATCTGAACGGAACGGAGTTAATAACAGACTCTTCTCGCAACTTTGCATGCCGCTAGACCGTCCGTACCTACCCCATCGGCCACGGATGCCTTACGGTCGTTGTTTTAACCACCTGACGCTAAACGATCTTGCTAACGATAGGCACGGCAACATGTGCTCTCCCTGATCATGCCTACCTCGTTGCTTAATGTCCGGTTTTATGGGATTCTAATAGATACTAGGTACGTTGCGATCAAACAAAAAACGGCTAATCGAAGCACAGGATGAGAAGCACCTATTTTTTGAGCAGGTCGAAATACCTAAAACAGTTGCCATAATTCAAAATTACCAATGAAATCGTCATCTTATTGTCCTTAATACCATTGAACAGTAACCAATGATCCTTTATTATAAGATTTAGGAACAGTCTCGCGGCTCACTAGAAGTTTGTCTTGCAGAGACCATACAGCAATACTTGCTGCGAAGACGAATTGGAAAAAACAGCTGCAAGCACTTCCTGGTACACTGTCTGTCACAGAATTAGGATTAACTGTTACCAGAAGTGACCAAAGGAAATTTATTTATCGAGAATTTTTAAGTCGTTATTTTTTTTGAATTCTCGTTTATTAACGATGCCGATATGAATCACAAAATGGACCTTGGAATATTTTCCTTGAAAACATGCACCTATGTTCACAAACAAATCGAAAATTTTGTTAAGTAGGGTATGCTCTGTACAGTACTGATAGTTTCGAGCTTCGATTTGTACCGGAAGTAGGCTATTCAGACTGGTTGATTTGAAGAACACGGCATTTATCATTGTATATTTAGAAATAGATGTTGCGTTAAAGTTGTTTACCTGTTTCAACAAGAAGTCTTTATTAAAAAGCTTGAAATATCGCTATAGAAAATACCAAGAAATATATATGAACCCAATAGTGAATATTTTCAACTTCTCGTTCGATTCATGGTGGTGATATAAAGAAAGTTAATTTGTCCAATAAAGCATGGTATCTTTTATTACACAGTCACATTATTTAGAAAATAAGCGAAACTTGTTTCTTCTCGACGCACAAAAAGCTCTCCAAGATTTCTTCTAAAAGTAATTTCTAAGTGCTAATTTTTAAGTGCTCGATAAAAGTAAACCTATCGTTGAAGACAACGCAAAATTCTTAATAGAGGTTTTATATTCATTTTTCAAATGATAACTTTTCAAAAAGTGTTGTTATATTTTGTGTTTTATTCCATATTTCAATTCATCTGTTCATTGAATGTAAAGGTCATTATGAACCATACATTCGGTTAATGCCTCGCTTTTTGCTATATCAACAATGCAAGATAATGTATAAATCGATGGTTCACCAAATTTGCTTCAATCAACTTTGAACACTGTTTTTACTTTCTCTTACCTCAAAGGTACAAATAAAAAGTAATGCATTCGGTTCAAAATTTTGCTGGTGAGATTTTGATATACCTTGACGAATTATGGTATTCTAAGACTAATGGTACCATTTTTGGCCATTGGTCTGCCCGTCTATAATTCTGTCTGCCCGTTACGCTGTGGTCCGCACATCCACTATTTCTTATTATTTTAAGTAAAAATGTTTCAAATAAAAGTTGCGTGGTTTCAGTTCTCTCTCTTCTAGAAGTACCTTCATATATACAGGATGTCCCATTTCTTCAAAACGCTGTTTTTAAACTTCAGATTTTTAAATAGAACATCCTGTATATTATTACATTTTTAAATCCCTATTTTTTGCGGAAAATTGTTCACTAACGCAGATAGAGTATACATATTTGAGGGCGAATATCTATTAATTTTCCTGTTGGTCCGATTTTCTTAGATGGAACGTCAATTTCGAAAAAACGATGAATAATTTTGTACAGGATGACAAGATAATAAAAATAGGATAAAAAAATCCAATTTACAATAATAGAAATTTTCGTGTTTGAACGTTTCAAAAACCGAAAGCAATACCAAACACCTGTATTTAAAAATGCTCATTTCAAGTTATAAAATAGTATACTTACATACATGGCTATTGATTACACTAATAAACACTATCTCATATTTCACGATAACCAGATAATAAATTTAGGAGTGATAACGTAATATAACTTCTATTTTAAACAATTTTTGCGGAAATGAACTGTAACAGGGCTATAGTTGCATTACCGATTTCTATGTTAAACAAATGTCATTCTTTGTAAAAATATGTTCAGTACCTCCTAAACGGTGGACTTTGACTACAGGGTGTTCCATTTAAAAAAAGAAGTTGCATGGCGACTAGAAAAATATATGAAAATACTTCTGGAAGAAAATAGAACGAAAACAACGAAATTTTTATTGGAAACTTTTTCTCCTAGAATGTTTAAAAATATGTGTAGATAGAAGTGTTGATCACAGACTGACAGACGCATGAAGAGACGGACGAAAAGACAGACCAACCTCCAAAAATCTAATCATTACTCGTAGAATAGCCTAATTCGCCAAGATATATCAAAATCTCACCATCCAAATTTTTGATTCAATGTGTCACTTGTTGATACATCCTTTTGTTGAGATAGGTATAACTATATCTCAGAATAAGGTTATACTGAGCTCTTTAGTTTTCCTTTTTGTTGCAGTCTCTTTTCTCTCATGAATATGTGAAGAGAGATTCTAAATCGAGATGAACCTCCATGTGGTAATACTATGTCCATACCTAGAAATGAAATACGAGATTTTTTAAAAATTTAAATTACTTATTCACAATTTATTTATTTAAATGATCGTGAATATACTTTTATATGTAATATAAGTATGTATTATACTTTTGCAAAGCATAGTAAGAAAACAATAACACCGTCATTATCGGACAAAAAATCCGTTATTATATACACTATTTTTTGCGGAATGCAAAATGAGTGGGAAACGTTTCCAGACGATAAAACAATTTGTACATTTTTCAAACAAGGATTAATTTGATCCAGTAAATCACCTTTGTTCAAAAGTCAACAAAACTTCGACATTTATAAAGATTTGAATAGGAAATTTTGCGATGCGATTACACCACAGAAATTTGTTACTATTAACAAACGTTTATTCCTCTGTTACACGTCGCCTGGGATGAGTGCAGTACATTACACTCAAAAGAGCCAGATTCGGCATAAAAACGTACTTAGTATGTGAATAAAGAAATGGATATAATTTTATAAATAATAGAATAAAAAGCAACATCGCCCACCGATAGAACTGCTGGCGGAATCTACCGGCGGGCAGCTAAACAGAGATACTATAGACAGAGGCGGCTATGACGATAGTTTAATCGTTGGCCGTACGATGGCGCTACCAGTATTATAAGAATTTAAAAAAAGTGCTCGCTCAGGCGAACACTCGAGCTCCGTTAAAGATGTAAAATGAGTTTTTGCTAATTATAGCTAGGTTGTGAACGGAACTAGCTCGGCCTGTTAGTTATACATTTCACGGTGCTACCAAAACTAAGAGACCAGCAAGCTCTGTTAGGAGTAGGAAATAATGTTTTTTTCTGCTTTCATCCCCCGAGCGAGCTCGGTCTTCCTGGTTATCGATTGAGAGAGCTCGGTATTCCAAGTACTTAGTATAAATGAAAATATCAACAAAACTATTGAAAAAGTAATAAAAATTAGTTATTAAAAACTTTGTTGCGTTGAGCCAGTCCAGCAGATATGTTGCTTTATATTTAAAATAAATGAATAACAACAGCAATTTTTTAATAATTTTTTTTATTTACATATTTTTTTACATTTAAAATTATTCTCCACTTTCCCATCCTCCTCTGGCGGTTTGCCATCTGCCTCTTCCACCTCGCCATGGTCTTCTTCCACCTTTCCATTCCCTTCTCCTACCTCTTTCTCAACTGTTTAAATAACAAGGTTCTTCCATTCTTAAACAATACTAACATAGCATATGCCTTTCATAAATTTATATGAAAATAAAGATACTCAATATTTAAACAAGGTAAGAGAAAGTCGTTTGATGATTTACCCCCACTCAGTTTTTGTGAGCATCTTGCAAATTTAAAGATCTCTTGGGTTGGTAACTTTGGTTTTGTAATTTTCCCTATTTTATTAAATTTCTAATATCTTTGGTTGTTTTAGACTGTTAAAGAATTTTAGTACACTACAGAGCTATTAATACATTAAAGAAGTTTTAGTACGATAGAGAATTCTCGTACACTAAAGAGTAAGTTTCCGTACACACGATTTTCGTACGTTCTAAAGATTTTCGTACACTTTAAAGAACTTTTCGCACCTTGGAGTTTGGTACACCCGAAAGTTTTCCTGCACTAAGGAATTTTCGTACATTCTTCACACTTCTCTTATGGGGAAATTGAATTAAAAACGAAGAGATTCACAAAGGAGATCACAGAGGTGTTGATGGCATTTGATCCAACTTCAAATTAGATACTATACATATACAAATAAAAAAAAACAATAATTTATTTATTTTACGATAATGCAGATATATTTTATATTAAAATATGTACGAATTATATGCTTTTATGTGCTGTTATGTGCTTTTTTTTGCTTTTTTGTAATTTTTGTCCATGACTTAATATTTTGTGCTTATTTGCATCTTTTTTATTTTTTTTTAGAAAAAGATGTTTTGAAAAAATAATGCCAAAGCAAAGAATAAAATAACAGATTATTTTTCCGTACCTGTATAAAGACGCCACCTCGTATGTTATTTAAAGAAATAGATCCTTGTTACGTTATCGTTGTTCCTAATTTTAGATTGAAAGTGACAAAAAGTATAATATTAAGCAACATATGCAAACAATTTTGCATTTTCCAAAAGTTGACAAATAACTAACTCTAAGCAACAAATAATTGCAGAATCCTTACATTCATGTTCTGACTAAAACAAACCACAACAATTTAATTTTGTTTTATGCAAACAAATTACAAAATTATGGCCTTAAAACATAGTTAACTCTATATACAGGCTGTCTACCGTAGACCGTCCATTAGAAATGTATGGAGAACGGATAAAGCTTTTGTCGTTTTGTCGGTGTGAATTTTGCTATTTCTTCAAAATTACGTAATCTAAAATAACTTCATTAGGGTCTTTGCACCAACAATTACTCGTACTTTATTTTTTATCTCCAAATTTTCTTGTACCTCCAATATTTCTAGAGAGTTCTTTGATTATATGAAGAAAAAAATTATTTTTAGATAAAACTGAATCGTGTTGCAATTTTTCGATTTTCTCGTTTTAAGAACATGTTCTAGACGATTTCTTATAGAAAATTAACTGGTCTTTGCTTTTTTATTCAAGATGTTTTATCTACCTCCTCTACTTTAGCAGATATGAAAGATCATATGAAAGATATCAAAGTTATGAAAGATGAAAGTATAAAATATATCTATTAGGTTGACGACTTTTTAAATTTCTCTCAAAATAATAGAATATAGAAGGAATTGTCGGGAAGTCCTACATAACATTATTTGCTAATTATTTTTTACTTCTAAAAATTTCCCGTATCTTTCAGATTTTCCGACATCTTTGATTGCATTAAGTAAATCGTATTTTTTGGACAAAATCTTTCTGCAGTTTCAAGTTTTCTCTTAACTTATTGGAGCTATAAATATTTTATATATAGTTACTTACACAGAATTAACATAGCTTTCTTTTCTTATAAAAGATTCTTTATCCACTTCCCCTACTTCAGCAGATATCTTTAAGCAAAGTTACGAAAGCAGCAAAAATTAGATGTTTGCGTTAGGCAGAAAAGAAAATTGTATTTTGTCAGGTCTAATTTTTAAAATTTCTTCAAAATTATGTAATTCAAAACAACTTCATTAGATTCTTTGATTCACTAAAAATTATTCGTTCTTTACTTTTTATCGTAAAAACTTTCTTATACCTCCAATACTGTGAGATAAAATTGTAAGGTGCTGTAGTCTCTTGTTTTTCTCTTAAATTATTCTATTCAAAAACATATTCTAGACGATTTGATACAGAGAAAATTAACTGCTCTTTCTTTTTCTATCAGGAACTGTCGATGTATTTCTTCCACTTTAGCAGATATCGTCCATCGAAGTTACCAAATATGTAAATATTAGATTTAAGAAGCTTTTGCAGTTTCCAAAGCAGTTTCAAAACATTTCCAATTGGATTTCGATACAGCAAGCAAGGTGAAAGGAATAACGATGTTTAATCTAAGATTCTATATATTTTAGCTCACAACAATATCTTTTTAGCAGGTATAATTAAGTTATGGAATTTAGGAAAGATATTATTATTACACTGGGAATTCGTGTATATTGGAAAATAATTATCTAAATGCGCAAGTGTACATTGTCAAAGTTTAAATAGGAAGGGAACTAAAAGCTTTTTAATAAGCTTTGTTAATTTAAAAGGAATAACCCCAGTTTTATTTATTTTTTCTTAATCCAGATTTAATTTTGAGCAACTTTCGTAATACGTATGCCAGGCCTAAACTTAGTCGTTTTCGAGATTTGAATTTTTTCAAAAAATTATGCAACCCCAGCAACATTTTCAAAAATTGAGTTTTCATAATTAGACTTATGCGATAATGTTCATACTTCATTAACCATTAGTTGAGACATTGACCTTTTCAGAAATACACCATGCGAGACATTCTTGCGTACGTTCTTTACAAAATTGAATTTTAAAACTTTAAATGACAAAAACTGATTTTTTTTAAATGGCAGCTATCAATTATTTTTATCTTGTCGAATGTAGAATTAAAATCCTCGTTGAACGGTATTGAGTTTCCCTATACCTAAAATGTATCCTTTTCTGTTTATTGAAGGTTTTCGAGCTCTTGCTACAAAAGCGATCATTTGACAATACATTCAATTGTTGTAAATTGAGTTGCCTACCAATTAGTTATCAATTTTGACATTTATGTAAGTTGGGTTGGTTGATTTTATATTTAGGGTGAAAAATCAATGTATGTATTATTTGGAAATCGAGTTATCAATATATTTCGCATGTTCAGTTCTTGGCAACATAATGTAGTTATGGTTTTAGCTTATTTTGCGGTAATGTAAGACATAAATTAATAAAGGAAGTGATCAAACCATTCTCCATTTCTTTCTAAACAAATCAGAATTTGACAGTTACATTTCGTATTAAATATGCACCTATAACCACTGTCTATGAATTGTTTATCAGTATATATTACGTAAAAAATATATTTCATTTTGTTACTTCTGCATACAGTTTAGGGAAGGGAACTATATTTTTATTGAACAGTGGCGTCTTTTTGTTTTTCTTTTAGCAGCTTTCGGAAAAAACTGACTGCCGTTCGCATTGTTCATCTAATAATGTGAATGCCATTTAAAAACCTTTTATGATTTGTTTAATTACACATTGGATTAAGTCTAACAATCATTTCACAATTGCCAAGTCATCCATTTCTCCCAGTTATTTTAATCCAATTATGACCAGTTGTTCAGAAATGAACTTGCTCTCAGCACTAAAAGGCCGGGACGTTAAAATTCCAGAGCACGTTTCCACCCAAAAACAAAAAGCGGCTCCCATAAAATCAATCGCATTAACCGTATTAAATCCCCAGATGCGGTTCGGCCTTTTTTCCTCTTTTTGGAGTGCCACATAGTTGATTTGTCGCTCGATCTAATTGAGTCTTTTACGGATGATTGCTCGCGAACAATTTCATTTCGGTTTTTCGTCATAATCTTCTGGGAATTCTCTCTGAAATTCAACGGTGCCTCTCTGGGATACGAATGTCGTTAATTGGCCTGAATTAAACATCCGACGATCCCAAATATTTGTGTTTGCAGCGTTGCCACGTTTCGGTAATGCGTAAACGTTCAATGCGTTTAAATTAAAAAAAAGGAAAAATATTAAATTGCTTTAGTTACGTTCGTTAAAGTTTAACAAACGTAACTAGTTAAATTTTAGTTAAATTTTACCAAAAGACTTCAAATTGACGATATGAAAACTACTTTGGGATAAGATCAGGAGAGCGTTAAATCATTGGCCACCAGAAAAATTCCAAATTAAATTTGTTTTTCTAAATCGAACCACCACGGTTTGATATTTGATAAAGAAAGATTACGGGTAATTGATATTCGGTGTAAAGTTTATTTTGATATAATGATTACGGATATACCTAATAAGATAGTTAGATTACGGTTAGATGTTAATGGTGACAAGCTAACCTATGCGGAATGTTCTACATGGTGTACACTATACATGTAGGGCCATCAATACTACAATGTCCCTTGAGAATAAGCTGTACGTCTACCTGGTTAGATAATACCGAGCAAATTAATATGCCCGTTGACATTACAACTAATGGTAGTTTACCATTCGATAACAACTTCATTCCTAACGCATTAGTTAGCAGTCACATTGATTATTAATTAATCGCATTGTCTGTAATACGTTGGAACTGTAAAGTGTTAGCGTAGAAAATTATGAATTTAGACGTGAACATTCTAGTTTAGGAACTTCGCGTGGATCGTGTGCTTATTTATAAGGTTACGCCGCAACTTCAACTTGCTCCACAATAAATCTCCCGCGCGTAAAAAATACTTCAATAGTATTAGTTCTGTAACAAATCACATGCGGTCTTATATGGTAGCAAACGTGTGCGGAACACATTGTCCCGCAACGACACGATGTGACTCGCAAGTGTGTTCGTGAGGGGCCCGTAACACCATCCGTGCTATACCACGTGAACTTTGAACCGGGTCGCCGTCACCCAACAACACGATCTCCACCCTCTTATGGCAATTCGCTTTATTCTCTCACACTGGCTGCGAGATTTGTGGGAGGAAACGCGGAAAAAGCTGCGCTTCTTTTTCAAAGTTGCAAACTTAATATTGTGCAGCGTTTATTGGAAGCTAGAACTTACAGTTAGCAAAGGAGCACTTTTTTGGTGGTTCTGAAACTAGTAGAATTGTTGTCTAATTTAAATCGAACCACCTCCAAAAACATCGTCAAAACTTTCTGTAATTCTGTTCCCTGCCAATTATCTTAACGTTATCAAAGTCAAATTTATTGCCACTAAAATTTGGCTAACCAGTAACCACAGGTCTTTTTACTTTTTACTGTCTTTGTCACTGTCTTGTGAGATATCATCTCAAAAATATAGAACAGGTAGAACAGGATAACTGCAGATTGTACAATTGTACTGGTTTACTCTGCTCAAGAATAAAACATCTATGCAGAACTGATATAGAGCAGACTGAACTAGTACGCATCACTCCAAAATCCATTGTTGACTTTCTCAACAGTATTGGCCTTTAGGACGCCATCCCTAATCTAATCTATTATCAAAGTAAGAAACGAGCATCAGCAAAATCCGAACAAAGTTCAATTTTAATTTTTCGCTTTATTTGACGTTACAAGGAGGGGGCGTTCAGGTATGCCAAACGTGGTGTAAGATGTGCATAAATACAAAATGGCCAACTTAGTGAGTCGAGTGCGGAATATAACGAAGAGCAGCGATTTTTGACGGCCTTCGCGCTGAAGATCTTTTTTTTTCGTAGAAACGTTTTTTTTAATAGACCCCTAATTTTTTTTTACAATGTAATGCAAAAATATTTCACAATGTAATGCATAGATATTGCTACGAATCAAGTTTCACATTTTGTTATTATTTTGTTATTCAATAATTTTACGACTTTATTTGACTTATATAATTATTTTAATGTAAGTAATATAAATATTAATCACACAAATAATAATCACTGAATATAAATTTAAAAAAAATTGTGTGATGTGTCCAGTAATTATGCGCAAATACTGCAAGGGCATATTGTACAATTGATTTTAGGTGGGGTCCCTTATATAATTTTTTTTTACTTTAGGCCTCCCCTACCGAGTTAGAGGCATTTAAAGGGTTGGGCAAAAATATAGTTATTGGGGTTATTCTTGAGAACGACATTGCCTACGTTTAAATTTTTTTTTGCGTACCTTGTATTTTTAAAACGTGTATTTTAATATGATAATCTCATTCGCATCTGGTCATCGC
>JAWQRJ010002277.1:0-13831 GCA_033557515.1 Diorygopyx duplodentatus | reverse complement strand
AAAGATCCTTTACTATTATTATTTGACATTTTAGCCCAGTACATACATGAGGGAGTAGACCATCTAAGAAAAATAAAAACGATGTATAGACGGGTGTGCGTTGTGTAAATGCCAGATTTTTCAGGCGGACTGAGCATTAGATGGTCAACGGGTCTGGCAGCAGCGAAGCGGAACCTAATGGGCCGGTTGATGACCATAAGACATTTACGATGGTTGACGGAAAGAGTATATCACCGTGCAGCGTTATTGTACCCCAGGGCTAGGGCTAGTCGAATACACGGCCTGCCCCTTCATTCATTTATCTATGGGCTTTATTACCGGCAGTGGCCGTTGGCGCGCTATCCTATTGTATTTCTGATTTTGTATAAACTCCACCCGCGAACGGCTTACGGTTTCCTCGTTTCTACAATTTTCCACATTCCAGCGGCCTACGCCCACAGATACGGACGGCGCGTTTATTTGCCGTTAATAGGACGATTGTTTTGAGCCGCCATAATGGAGATAAGTGAAAAATCCGTTTATTAATAGCGTAACCGACGAGATGTAATGCTCTTAAAAAGCGAACAGCCTGGAAAAAAGCTGACATAATCCTTTCGAGGGGATTCCATCGCGATAAAAGACCTACAGCCCTTTTTATCGTTTCTCACCAACACCGGAAAAGGAAAACGAAACAAAGTCGCCGCTCAACTAGTTTCGTAGATTCTATTATCGATTGTTTTAAGGCAACTTATCGATGGGATGAGGGGGAGACGGTGGTTTTGACCTTGAGCCATACCGGTTTGATGCTGTGGTTCCGCGTGCAAATGAACGGTTGCGCGCGCTAGTACAGAGTTGCGCGCGCTACTGCAGAGTTGCGCGCGCTACTACAGAGTTGCGCGCGCTACTACAGAGTTGCGCGCGCTACTACAGAGTTGCGCGCGCTACTACAGCGTTGCGCGCGCTACTACAGAGCTGCGCGCGCATTACTATGAACTATAAACCTACTAAACCGGTTAAAGATTGTGGGATGAAATGTGAGTCTACTTCTGTTTTTTAAACTATTGAGTTGAGGGTGTGTACCAAACAAACGTACCGAAACGAACATGCGTGCAAGACTATAATGACTTTTCGCATTCTGGATGTAGATTTACAGGTCGCTGGTAGTGTGCGAGGGATTGCGATAAATCGCAGTGAAGAAGTCGTAATATGATTGATTCGGATATGGATTTAGGTGGAGATATTATTAGTGTGCGTTGGATAAAAAGTGAAGTCGTGACCGGTCGAAGAAGATAGGATGATGGTGGCGTATAAGTAAAGCGAGTGTAAGTGGTTAGCGGGTAGGTACTTAGGACGAGCAAAGTTTAAAAGAAGGCTGACTGTCGTAATTTCGGTGTCACGTGAGGATTTATTGGACACTAATTAGTGTCATAATAAAGATTTATTTTCCACGAACGGCGAAATCCCTGTCGGAGAGACGGCGATAGACGGTATTCTCGTAATAAATTTCGAAATTACATCACGTCCCAATTATTTTCTCGCACCGTTGGTTTAAAGCATACATTAGAGTGAATCGAGTGGCAATTATTTGTAATTGTCTCATAGGATTTCTTTTTGTCTTTCACGATCAGATTTCGAGCTCACCTCGAAGCCTCGCGGAGTAATTTATCGGTTACTCACGAGCCATTGTACGGAATACAAACGGTTTATCATTACATCTCACTCCAAAGAGTAAAGGTGTAGCAAATTCCCAATGTACGCGCTGTTAAAGTGAATTGTTTTATGATTAAGTGTTTAGAAGATCGTGACCAACCACCACTTTCTGTGCGTGCTCTCGACTGCGAGTTGCGACTGGCCCGAGGCCCCAGGATATATTTATATTTCGAAACGAACCAACCACTCGAATATTGTCGTTCTCTCCTAGAGAGAACGAGTCGCTTGAGAAAATGTGTAGACAACGTGATGTAGCGTTCCTGCGTTCCTTGAAGGTGTCATGTAGGACAACGCCACGCAACATCAGGGTCGTGCGCCTCCACGCCTTATTCCATTAATTGTCTTCTATTACACGCTTTCAATATTCTCTATTAATAATAAAAGACTCCGACTATTCAGGCAAGGACATTTCGGACATAAGGTTTATCATCGACGGCTATTATTATTATTATACGCCGCTAGATTATTAGGTTATTATTTTTGCAGAAATTGGATACACGATCCGGTTCGGCATGTGTATGTCGCCGTCATAAACCGATAATTCTTAATTTATGGACGTTCCTCTCCTAGAACGCGTTGCGACATCGATAACTTTGGGACCAATTAAATTAGATAATTTGTTGTTTTCACATTTCATAATTTGTCGATTAACAGCATCGTTTCGCATTTTTTCCCGAAACCTTACATCTAAAACTTCATACCCTATCGACTTCAAAACAAAGAAATACACCGAACGGCCAGAACTAAAACCAACAACTTTTGAACTTGACCTTACCGTCAGCTTTGAATGACTCATCGATAATTTACATAAAACAATATTTATATTTAGATTGATATAATACTCGCTACAGGAATTTGATCTAAATTTGAAAGAATTTAGATCAAAAAAAAAATCGAAAGAACTATTGACTCAGTTGTCACGCGGTTGTCACTCAGTGGTCCCCGAAAAACTTGTTGTCTTAGGTCAGTCGCCAGTTCTCTGTTACTCTAGTTCTCTAGATGTAGTGCGCAGTGCTTTAAGATGATTCAACTCGATAACAGGGAATTAGTAGACATGATAATTGTGTATGGATCAGCATTTCAAGTACGAGTTTCTTTTTACACATCCATATATAATATTGATGTCATATTAATTAATTAGTAATTTTAGAGTTAGTAATAAACTGTAGTGATACTTAATTTTTGATGAAGACTGGTGTAATATCTCCGTAACTTTTCTTAATCCGGCAAACACATTAATTGTTGGCCTCTGCAAGAAATGTCCTTATTTATCCTCACGTATCTCGAGCGTACCGTAGCGTTCTCTTAGCCTTTTTACATTCTTTCATTCTTATTTTAAACGTCATAAAAAGTGCTTGAGGACTGGAGGGAACTCGGACTCGGAGACTGGCGAGGAACCAAAGACAATGGCAAAATGTGAAGTTGAACGCAAAGTAAATGCGTGCATACCCCAAGGCGGGCTTACAATCTCGACGGTCTAATGATGCCAAGTGCAGACCAAGTCCTCACCCACATAATATAATTACCAGGTCCGAACTGGCCTGTGCGTTCACTGCAATTGTCACAATTAGCAGTTTTTTTAAACTCTGGCGATGGTTTTTCTTGGAAATCAAAGTGGTTTTCGATTTAAAATCGAACCGACTCCACTAGCAGCGTGGTAAAGTCATTGTAACTCTGCTAAAGGATAAACCAGAAACATCGGTAGTCCGTGTCTGCTGGAAGGGCGTGCACCTTAGATTGTTCGCTTGTGTAAAAATGAAATGGGAGTACAGGTGTATCACGACTCTAGCATAGTCTAGCGGCAAAGTTCTTTCTCAGTGACATGCCGTTGTGAAATCGGTTTTACGTACGATGATAGCCAACTACAGTTACTTCACTTAAAAATCTTACACAATTATACGCCTATAAATAATTTAATACGCTGTCACTACAATTTCTCACAACTAGAAAATCGGAAAATTTAATTACAAGCTCTAAACAACTATTGCCTTTAACCATATTTCACTAGGAGTTCCTCAGAAACAAAGTATGCAATTAAATCAACTATCACTACAATTTATCACAAGTCGAAAAATAAAATAATTTGATTTCGTATCTTTAACAACTACGAACAATTATTAACTTTAACTAGATTTAATTAGAAGTTCTTCAGAAACAATATTTCTAATTAAATCTATCATCACTACAATTTGTCACAAGTCGGAAAACAGAAACAATTGATTGTATTATTTGAAAATATTGAAAATATAATTTTGAAAGTATATTTTCTCTACTACCTCACTCCAATTCATGAAACACATTAAAAACCTTAATTAATCTATATTTTTAATTTTTCCTTTAATACAATACTTTAGTGTGTGACATCTCCTATCTTTTCCTGTATTTTCGCTCGATCAAAAGGTGACATTAACAGACAGAAAGCGGGCGGTTTTTCCACTAATGACCATGTCAATCAGCTGTAAGAGACGTCAGATTATAGCACCACGACAATTTGCAAGATCTATTTAGTAAGCCCTGTCTTCAGATAAATGACACTCCACTCTGCGATGTTATCCCACACAAACGTTTCTAGATTAATTTGAGGGAGTGCTACATTTTTCAAGAAATCACAAATCAATACTCCGGCTCTCGCAACGAAAACCTTTCTTCTTATACATTCAAAACGAATTTTCTTTAAAATAGTTAAATTTTAAAGATTGCTTAATCGGTTTTACTAATAAATAGATTAATGTGTCGCATAGTGTCCTCGGCCTCAACTTTTCGCGAACAATAACAAATGCTCGATAAGATTTTTTAACAATTCGAATGTCAGACATCGTTAATAGCTGGTCTGATCAGAGATGTCAATTTAATAGGTCGCTTCTAACATTAATGATACGTCACCAAATTTGAGATAACCTTCCGATAACTGTGACTGCATTTTTCGATTTCGTATTTTTTTGTGATTTATCGAAATCAAGACCGAGGATATACAGTAACTAAGCGCGTAATATTTCGACTTTACACGTGTGATTTTTTTTTAACAAGAGAAGAAGTACATTTTAATTAATTGTGAATAACCATGGATAAGTAATATAGACATTGAGTCTGTGTCAATTAACATATCTTAACTTTGTCACTACTTTTATGGGATTGTGATAACTTGCAATTCGTCAAATTGGAGTTTGTTTACGCCAATACTTGATTTACTTAAGTAATACAACCTGCGGTATAAGAAAGCATATAAAATATCACTATATCACTACAAGTTGTCACAATTGTCAATTTGTCACAATTTAACTCATACATGCAAAGACTAACGAGAAAAAAAAATTTAACATGATTATAATAGGTTTGAAGAATGTTTGAAGTTGTATTGGATTGTAGCGATAGTGATGCTTAATTAAAACATTATAATTGATTAACTAATTAAAAATAACCCTTTATTTAATTAAATCATCTATATAAACGTGCATAGTAAACGTTTACCTCGACAGTTTTAAGGAGATGGTATTGGAGCTAAATTGTAGTGATATGTCAGTGATGTCATCGCAATTTTCATCATCATAGACATTAAATTGATTATTAAAAACTTATTTACAGAGAATAGGTTAGTGTGGTTGTTGTGAACCAAATTGTTGAGGTTGTGGCAGATTGTAGTGACGCTTCATTATTATATTCATAAATAACGATTAATATTATCACCTACATCCAGCAAATACCGCAATGTTTTATCTTAACTAATTCTTTTGAGGTGGTGACGAACTATAGTGATACGTTATTTTCCTGAAAATTTGTTAATTGGCACGCATAGGTAATTATCAAATTATCTATATGGTGAGAAACACTTCTTTAGCACGCTCCTTTTTGTTATATGTTGGTGATAAATTATAGTGATCCTTCAGACTATTTCTAAGTTAACATCAAGGATTATGTGTTCATATAAATCCAAGTACTTGATTTAACGCAATATTTTGGACTACTGTTTTTTAAGATGGTGATCAATTCTATTGATATGTTATTTACATGTACTTATATACATGTAAATAACATATATAACATAAGGTTGCGATAAATTGTAGTGATGAAAATATTATCAAGCCTGCTAATAGGGATTGTACTTAACTTCAGTTTTTACGAGCACTACATTTATCTGAATCACTGAATACTTTCTACTATCATTTTTTAAAATGCTGACAAATTCTAGTGATTTAGTATGTTGTATATTAAATGGGTATCATCAATGATATCGTCGGATTGTATTAGTTGCCACAGAAATAAAGGTTCCTTATAAAAATGCAACATTTATTAATTTTCATAAGAAACATCACTACAATCTGTCAGAATTGTCAATTTGCCACAATTTAACTCACACATGCAAAGACTAATGAAAAAAAATCTAAGATGATTATAACAGGTTTCTAGCATGTTTGAAGTTGTATTGGATTGTAGCGATAATGATGCTTAATTAAAACATTATAATTTATCAATTAATTAAAAATAACCCTTTATTTAATTAAATCATCTATATAAACGTGCATAGTAAACGTTTACCTCGACAGTTTTAAGGAGATGGTATTGGAGATAAATTGTAGTGATATGTCAGTGATGTCATCGCAATTTTCATCATCATAGACATTAAATTTATTATTAAAAACTAATTTGTAGAAAATAGGTTAGTGTGGTTGTTGTGAACCAACTTGTTGAGGTTGTGGCAGATTGCAGTGATACTTCATTATTATATTCATAAATAACGATTATATTATCACTTACATCCAGCAAATACCGCAATGTTTTATCATAATTAATTCTTTTGAGGTGGTGACGAATTATAGTGATACGGTATTTTCCTGAAAATTTGTAAATTGGCACGCATAGGTAATTATCTATATGGTGAGAAACACTTCTTTAGCATGCTCCTTTTTGCTATATGTTGGTGATAAATTATAGTGATCCCTCAGACTATTTCTAAGTTAACATCAAGAATTATGTGTTCATCTAAATCCAAGTACTTGATTTGACGCAATATTTTGGACTACTGTTTTTTAAGATAGTGATAAATCGTATTTATATGTTATTTATATGTAGGTTGTGATAAATTGTAGCGATATTACAATATTATCAAATCTGCTAATAAGGGTTGTAATTAAATTTACATACGATTGCACTGTGATAATGTACATTGGCATTTTACTTCGACTGGTGATTTTGAGATAGTGAGAAATTGTAGTGATAATACGTTTACATATATCGTTCATATTGATATATTTACATAATTGTAGGTTTATGGAATTTCACATAATGTAATTACCGATAATCAATCTTTTACTTGCGAAGTTGTGATAAATTATAGTGACACTTTTCTAAACATTACATTTGCCCCAATATTGTTTGGGCGAATCGTTAAGAGTGAAGTTAGGGTGTAGCAGTAAGAGTTGTCCTGCTAATCTGTGGTATACCAGCGTGCGCAAAGACAGTGAAAGCACGCACACTGCTGTGACAGTACGACAATATCCCTGCATTCAGTGGTAGCCTGACTGCCGTTGTATCAGCATGAGCACGAATACAGACCATTGCACAGCGCGCGCGACTTTTACTGACGATATCTAAATTGCTAAGCCCCCAGTTAACTCAGTGACAGTGCTCCCCGATTTTTTAACCCTTCCTTCGCAGTCAGATCAAGGCCACAAACACACTGGGCACATGGGAGCTCATTTCTGCAACAGGTATAGAGCATTTCAAATACGCTATACGCATGGCTATGTTATTTAAATTTTCGATTAGATAATGTGTCGAAGAATTTATGGTTTTCACAATAAAAATAAATTATGATGACAGTAGATGAATTGTTGTCATGAATAGTAGTTGTGTACATCCTTTATTATTCAATGCGTGCTCTGCAGATTATGTATGTATTTTCTCTCTCCACAAGCTACTGAATACAACTAAAATATTAATAATTGTTCTGTAAGCCTTTAGGGTGGGACCCATTCTTAAAATGTAACTGAAATTGCCGAACTAAAACCGATAATTTGCAACATTTTCACACGTTCCCAAAAACCTTACGGCTCACCTTAAACCAAATATGGTAAAACGAGCAATTTGGAACGTGTTATTTCGGTATTAAGGCATCACTCGTGTTAACGTTGGAACCGTCAAAATTTACGCAATATTGAATTACAAAGGACACTAAAATATAGGTTGTAGCTGTACAAAGAGTTGTGACAATTATTGTTATTAACTTTGGGGGACTATAATTTCAAACTTGCAATTAACATAGTCAGGATTATTACCCACAATATTCAAATATACAATACCAGTTTTTTTTATTGATGTCGTAATATAGTTTAAAAATTATATATGGATAAAATCAGATTAAATGTTTCTTTTGTAGTATGAATGCACATAAAATGCATACAGTGTATATTTTTTGTATAAGCTGTAGGGAGATCACTAACCCATATATTAGGCGAAAATCGATTTGAACTGACACTAGAAGATGATAGAGGAGATAAAAATATGCTAACTAAACAAAAACAAAATATTTTAATGAGTATTACTAAAATTAAATCGTTCTTATAAATTAATTAGGCAACTTGTTATTATGTAAAATCAATCAAGTATTCATTATTTTTAGCTTGAAAATTGTAAATTATGATAAGAAATGTTGATTTTGGGACAGTAAATTGTCCCAAGATTTTTAATACCAAACTAAAATTTTTGGTTTTAGTATTTTTATTATGTCGTATTCGAAAAATCAACTCCAAAAATATTGTACTGTTGATTTTATAAATAATATCAATTTTTTAATTAGTAAACTGGACCGACTTTAATTAAACTCGACCGTGCTGTTTTTGGAAATAATGTTGAATATTATAATATTAATAATATTAAAACAATATATTGAAAAAAAATGCAACTTAATTAGGCAACTTGTTATTATGTAAAATCAATCAAGTATTTATTATTTTTAGCTTGAAAATTGTAAATTATGATTAGAAATGTTGATTTTGGGACAGTAAATTTTAAGATTTTTAATACCAAACTAAAATTTTTGTTTTTAGTATTTTTATTATGTCGTATTCGAAAAATGAACTCCAAAAATATTGTACTGCTGATTTTATAAATAATGTCAATTTTTTAATTAGTAAACTGGATCGACTTTAATTAAACTCGACCGTGCTGTTTTTGGAAATAATGTTGAATATTATAATATTAATAAAATTAAAAAAATATATTTAAAAAAAAACTTCGTAGAAGCGCACGTTTTTTTTGTTGAGGGGTAAACGCAGACGTGACGTGAAAGCTAGCAGCTTTGGAGATCAAGTTGGTAAAAACGCTCCGCCCTGGACGTTAGGATTGGTAGCTAAATTCTAAGATTAACCAATAACTAGGTTTCTTCCTGCCCGTGATAAATGATCTATGGTTGATCTATAATTGCAAAATCGTTCACCATACGAAATTGATAATATTGTCAAGGTAGATATAACAAAATAATTTTATAAGAAGTAATAGATTTTCTGTAACCTGTATTGTATAGAATAACCTAACTACTAACTGAACGAAATGAATTTTAAAAAAAAATCACCTTGTATATTTATGAGTTCTCGTGTGTTTTGGTACTGCTGGGAGGTCACCGTTCGATCTGGTTTAATGCCGCCTCCAAGCGGAGGAAAAGCGAAGCAGGTTAGTTTAGTTTTCGGTGGCAGTCGCGAACGATATTAACGATTTAAAGTATATAAAAGAGTAGGGATCGAGTTGGAGCAATCGAAGGAAAGATTTAAAGTGACGAAGAGCGATGTCGGAGAGTGTATGTATCGTGCGTTGGGTATCGTGGGAACAGTTTGGGATAATCGCGCGGTCTGGGGTGAGAATCGTGGGTAAATTTGAACAAAAAGACGTGAGATTAACGTTGGTAAAGTGACAGTATTGGGTGGTACGGGGACCAATAGAACAGGTGGCTACGCCTGTCACGATGTCACCAGATGGTGGGGATGTCACATAGCGCGGTGCGCACGCGCGGGGCGGTCACTCTTTGTCACCTGAAGGTACGCCTATCACCCACTCCAAGCTGACACCTGGAGGGGTACCGCGGGAATCTGAAATAATTGCTATCGATTGGCAGCGGGTTCCGTATTTACTTGACGGGATCTCGAGAAAGACTGAGAATTTCCGAGCGTCGGAATCGATACGACAAATTCAGACGCTACCGGGCCCAGAGAAGGAGCGGGAGCACCGGAATCTCTCTGTTCACTCTCCGAGCGCATTTGGTTAGCGCAGTTAGGGCGGAGCTTCTCAGAATTGTCACTGCAGTAGCGACTGTCTCATGTCCCCATGGCTGCGCGTGCGCTCGGCGTTGGGGACCATAGGCCGTCGCGACGGTCTGTGACACGCCCGGCTCTCCCTGGCGACCTTTGACCCCTCAGTGTCTCACTGACATTCGCACGATTTTGGTCCGCGATTTTACCGATGCAGTTTTCGACCTTCGGTAACACCTTTCCCACACTACCCGTCAAGAATGGTGAGTCCACTCGCGAATTTTTCACTTTAACCTCAAGCTCCAATACAATTACAGATAGCGCGGCAATTGCTCTGATCAGCAATCACCCGTGACCCGAATGTCTAACGTTTTCCTAATGACCCCTCCGATTATCGCTTGTTTACTATATAAATTAATCACTTCAGCCGAGATAACGAAACCTTTTGCAAGTTTAAAATATATTTCTATTTTTACAATCCGTCTTAATCTGCGATTGTGCTGTCATCTAACATCTTAGTACACCCTAATTCAATTCGCAGTATACCCTAATTTACCCAATGCGACCCTTATCAACACAAACTGAGCATTGTTTCATTTTTCCGGCCTAACAAATCCAATTATCAATCCAAATTTACCCAAACATGACACAACCGGTATCGGTAATTGTGGTTTCGCTAACTCATCAACCATCCATATTTGATACCTTACCCAATCTCATTCAAATCAAAATCTTAAATTCAAATCAAAATCTAAATTGTACGCAATCTCAGTCAAATAAGTCTAAATGGTTTGAATTCACGTCAATCCAAACTGTACCCAATGCTAACCATTTTAATTAAAATCAATCCAAATTTACCCAAATAGAACTCTAAATATACACGACTAAGCATAAACATTAACTACTGACTGATTTACTGAAACATTCATCATACGTCAATCCAAATTTTACCCAATCTAATTAAAGTAAACTCAAATTTACCCAAATCCATATCAATGTAATCCTGGGTGTTACTATTATTTAAATCACAAGCAACGATTCCTTTATTCTCCATTTCCAATTATTCTAATCAATCAATCCAGATTTACCCAAATCGATGAATGAATGACTGTTGATGAATCGAATGACAACATTTTTATCAGAAACTCAACCTAGTATAAGCTTAATTCATCCCATCAAAAGTAATGGTTCCCTTATTTTCCGCTTTAAATCAGTGAATCCAGATTTACCCAAATCGATGTAATCGTTAATATTGCTCCACACTGTTCACGAATCGAATGACAACATTTTTGTCGCAAACCTAACCTAATATAACCTTATTGATACCATGCCAATCCAAATTTTACCCAATCTAACTAAAATGAATTCCAATTCACCCAAAAGCTAGTCAATCTAAAACCCGGTGTTGTTGTTGTTTAGCTCAAAAATTAATGGTTCCTTTATTTTCCATTTCAAATGATTCTAATCAGTCAATCCAGATTTACCCAAATCCATGTAATTGTTAATATTGCTCCTCACTGTTGATGAATCGAATGACAACATTTTTATCGCAAACTTAACCTAATGTAACATAATGAAACTAATGTAACCTATATATATCGTACGCTAATCCAAATTTTATCCAATCTAACTAAAATGAATTCAAATTCACCCAAAACCAAGTCAATCTAATCCCCGGTGTTGTTGTTATTTAACTCAAAATAGTAATAGTAATAGTAATAGTTTCCTTATTTTCCACTTTAAATCAGTCAATCCAGATTTACCAAAATCGATGTAATCATTAATCTTGATCCACACTATTGAAGAATCGAATGACAACATTTTTATCGCAAACTTAACCTAATATAACATAATTAAACTAATGTAACCTATATATATCGTACGCTAATCCAAATTTTACCCAATCTAACTAAAATGAATTCAAATTCACCCAAAACCAAGTCAATCTAATGCTCGGTGTTGTTGTTATTTAACTCAAATAGTAATATTCCTTTATTTTCCAAATGATTGTGATCAGTCAATCCAGATTTACCCAAAATCCATGTAATCGTTAATGTTGCTCCACACTAATCATGAATCGAATGACAACATTTTTATAGCAAACTTAACCTAATACATCCTACGCCAATCCAAGTTTTACCCAAACTAACCAAAATTAATTCAAATTCGCCCAAAACCAAGTCAATCTAATCCCCGGTGTTGTTGTTATTTAACTCAAAAATAATGGTTCGTTTATTTTCAATTTCAAATGGTTCTAATCAGTCAATCCAGATTTACCAAAATCCATGTAATCGTTAATATTGCTCCAGACTGTTGATGAATCGAATTACAACATTTTTATCGCAAACTCAACATAGTATATCGCAAACTCAACCTAAGCTAATTCATTCTACGTCAATCCAAATTTTACCGAATCTAACTATAACGAATTCAAATTCACCCAAAACCAAGTCAATCTAATCCTGGGTGTTGTTATTTCACTCAAAAGTAATGGTGCTCTTATTTTCTATTTTAAATGGTTCTAATCAGTCAATCCAGATTTACCCAAATCCATGTAATCGTTAATATTGCTCCACGCTGTCGATGAATCGAATGACAACAGTTTTATCGCAAATTTAACCTAATGTAACCTAATACATTCTAGGTCAATCCAAATTTTACCCAATCTAACTAAAACGGATTGAAATTCGCCCAAAACTAAATCAATCAAATCCCCGGTGTTGTTATTTCACTCAAAAGTAATGGTGCCTTTATTTTCCATTTGAAATGATTCTAATCAGTAAATCCAGATTTACCCAAATCCATGTAATCGTTAATGTTGCTCCGCTCTGTTAAAGAATGGAATGACAACATTTTTATCGCAAACTTAACCTAATGTAACATAATTAAATTTATGTTAGGTTACATAAACGCTGTATATTCAATTTCATATTATCCAAATTTACCCGAATCCAGTAGAACGTTTGTAAGAATGATTTAATTACGCCAAATTCATTCTAATATATTCTATATTCAACCGTATTTAATTCCATTTCAATCCAATGAAATTAGGAAAATCCAAATCAATCCAAACTTTTGAATCCAAATTAATCCAAATTTGGCCTAACGTAATCTTTTATATTGTTGCTATTATATTAGAACCAAAAAATAAATAACTAAATCAACTCAATCCAAATTTAATCAAAGTACAACAGTTAAAGTTAGTAAAGTTACTGCTTTTGGATTGTATCGTAATTCAATCCAATCCAAATTCAAACTTATACCCAGTCAAAACTTGTAAAGTAGTAACTTGATTGATTCCTGGGCTATCCAAAATCACCCACATCCAACTTTGGCAATTCAAATTTGAAGTTTTGACTGGAAGTTGTCGAATTTCTCAATCCTTTTGCATTGGATAGGTTTCAAAGGAGATTGGATTGGATTGGATTGGATTGGATTGGATTGGATTGGATTGAATTGGATTGGATTGGATAGAATTATTTGCTTGTAATTCTTTGGGATTGGATTGAGTTGATGGGTGAGCTAGACTAAGAATTACTTAAATTTAACGTAGAGGTGTTTCTTTTTCAACCTATTTAGTTTGGATTGACTTGACGGGAGATCGGATTCAATCGAATTGACATATTTTGTTTTTTTTAAGGCTCGGAGTTGGTTCGAGGCCCAGTTACGCCAAGTCAGAAGGAGAGATCTTCATCCGACATGCCAGTGTCAGCGATGCCCCTAATTGATTCCCAATTCAAAAATAACCCCACGGTAAGTAATGTTCACAATTTAATTTAAGTGGCCACGGAGAATTGTATCGTTTTTTGCCGGAAGCTTTCGGCGCTAGTCGAAGTATTAAACAATTGGAGGGGGGAGCAATTGGTTAGTTCCACGGGGCCATGCACAGGCGCGCGACCCAATAG
>JAWQRJ010002276.1:0-13833 GCA_033557515.1 Diorygopyx duplodentatus | reverse complement strand
CCAATATTGTGAGATACAATTGTAAGGTGTTGTAATCTCTTGTTTTTCTCTTAAATTGTTCGATTTAAAAACATATTCTAGACGATTTCTTACAGAGAATTATTTGCTCTTTCTTTTTCTATTAGGAACTGTCGATGTATTTCTTCTACTTTAGCAGATATCGGCCATCGAAGTTACGAAATATGTAAATATTAGATCTAAGAAGCTTTTACAGTTTCCAAAGCAGTTTTAAAACATTTAAAATTGGATTTCGATACAGATAAGATTTTCTATATTTTAGCAATATCGTTTTAAAAGGTATAATTAAGTTATGGAATTTAGGTAAGTTAGGGAATTTTATTATTATTTATACTGGAAATTATTTTATGTTAGTATATTGGAAAATAATTATTATCTGAATGCACAAGTGCATTCTCAAAGTTCAAGTAGGAAAGGAACTAAAAGATAAAAATATTTTCAATAAGCTGGCGGTTTCTGTTATACCGGAAGTTGACAACAGCTTTGTTAATTTAAATGGAATAAACCCATTTTTATTTATTTTTTCTTAATCCACATTTAATTTTCGACAACTTTCGTAATACGTTTGCCAGGCCTAAACTTAATCTTTTTCCATATATTGAATTTTTCGCAAAAATTATGCAACCGCATAATTTTTGCAGCAACATTTTGATAAACCGAATTTTCATAATTAGACTTATGCGATAATGTTCATACTTCATTAACCATTAGTTGAGATATTGAACTTTTCAGAAATACACCCAGCGGGATATTCTTACGTACGTTCTTTACAAAATTAAATTTTGAAACTTTAAATGACAAAAAGTGCTTGTTTTTAAATGGCACCTACCAATTATTTTTATCTTATCGAATGTAGTATTAAAATCCTCGCCAAATGGTATTGGGTTTTCCTATACCTAAAATGTATCCTTTTCTGATTATTGAAGTGAAGGTTTTTCGAGCTCTTGCTGCAAAAGCGTTACTTTGACAATACTTTTATTTGTTGTAAATTAAGTTGCCTACCAATTAGTTATTAATTTTGACATTTATGTAAGTTGGGTTGGTTGATTTCATATTTAGGGTGAAAAATCAATGCATGTATCATTTGAAAATCGAGTTATCAAGATATTTCGCATGTTCAGTTCCATATTCCTTGCAATTTCTTGGAAGTCTACGCAATATGCCTTTGGTTGGACATAGAATTGAAAAATGCAATAAAATACAGGGTGTTTCATTATAAATAAGCAAGTTGAGTACCACTTCCGGTATAACCGGAAATGATCAACAGTTGAAAATATTTTATTTAAGACTGCCGCACCCAAAAACCAATAATCCCAAACTTTCAATGCTCTAATTTACTTATTTCTCCATATCTTTCTAATGAACGCTCATCGTGCCGGAATCTGTATTTTAAAAATATGTATATATATTTATTTCTTTTAATAATATATTTATTTTATCACACATCTTGTCCATTAAACTTGTACATCTTTAAAGTTCAAAATTCCAACTTGCATTAAGGAATTCTGCACTCAAAGAACGTATCGCGACGGGTATAACGGAAATTCCTTCCTTTACACCAACGCCGCATTGATTACAGACAAATATGGGCCACGCAAGATAAACGGTTTATCGATACGTTTATACACCGACCTATCCGGTTATGATTTATAAACTGATTACATTCATTATTGCACGATGTTAGATCATTTGTTTCGGCTCTGCTACCTACCGCATCGCTCTAAACAAGAAGGCCATGTGTTATGCGGGAAATTATAATAATCTACCTACGAAGAACTCGCGTGTAACACGGAACGTGTTAATAAACGCCCTCTGGTGACGGCGAGAAGAATGTTGAGGTGAAATTTTTAATAAGGCAGTGGGTCTTTGGAGCTCGGACAACGTTTAAATCTTCAAACGTCGTCTGAATTCCAGTTTTGTTCTCTTACTTTCGTACTTCATTGCTATAACTCGATCTTTAAGTGTGCCTTCTATATAAACTGTACCATCTACAATAATAAATGTGGACATACAATAAGGACAAAACAATAAATACAAAACAATAAGGTGCGGTACAAATCGATAATGCCTCGATAAATGGGATTCAGGTGGAAAGTCGTTGTTGTCCAAGATAAAAAAAAACCTTTATGGGGTCCCTAGGTTAGTTAATAGCTCTCGTAGAGATAAGATCCTTTGGCCAGCGTTATCTTTAATTCCCTAATTTAAGTCTTCGCACCTATTTAACATTTTAGACGTTTCCTCTACCAACAAACGCGGTGCGATCTCGCGGATATCCATCGGCTTTGTCATCGCACTTGCTCGAATTAAATTAAGACACTTGTCTGTTCCTATCTTCGTACTGAGGAGTCAACAAACTCTCGGACACACGCAGAGACGACGGTTTTTGTCAACGAATTTTCAAGGTGTTACGCTTAGAATTAAATAGTCTTTCACCGCCTTCTAAGTTATTTTTAGGTTGCACCGCTCTCGAGCATAGATGTTACGTCCGCGGTGGTTAAACACCTCTTTGAAGTGCCTCTGCGCGTTCCTCCAAGCTATCATTTTGATCTTTTGGCTTTAATTATAACGTGAATCTAATATTCATTAGTAATGCTTGCGGAGCAGGTGGTGTTGGCAAAATTCCTTAGTTAAAGCTCGTCGAACGACGTGATTTTTAAACTGGAGGGTTAAAAAACTTTCAGTTATAATTTTGAGTTTCCGATTCTCACCTTCTTTTTTCAATTTTTAGAGACAAGGCTCCAACGTCAACCAAGAATGCATCTTTCGCGAGCAGATCAACCAGGACAACTACAACACGTACGCGTCCGTCAGGTATTCGAACGTCAACAGGACGATGTACGTGGCCATCAACAGATCCGGTCACCCCCGCAGGCTCATACTGAAGCGCAACCAGGACTTAGGAAAGCTGGCGTCGTACGCCAGGGCGCTGACGACGGTTCCCAATCCAGGCCTGCACCCCATCAGGCACGAATCTCACCACTGCAGCAGGGAGCCGTCCGAATCCGCCGGCAACCAGCCGAATCGCAACAGGTGCGTGGTCGGCGCGAAGAAGAAGAAGAAAAAGAAGAAGAGGAAGTGCACGCGCGACAACCCCTGTTCGGAGAAAAACAATAGGAAGGGCAATGGGAAAAAGTGTAGTAGTGGTGACGAGAACGGTGGTGAGAAGTGTCCGAAAGTGACGAACGCTGGTAAGAAAAAACAGAACCAAAACGGCATCAAAAAGTCGAAGAACAAGAAGAAAAACAACGGCGTCGCCGCCAACAAGGGGAAGCTCTTCGGGGGCGGGAAGAAGAGGACCACCACCACCACCACGACCGAGGTAACGGCAATCTCCACGACGACTCAAGAACCCATCGACGACGATTACTACGAATTCGAAAACAGCACTCTTTTCGAGTGGGAGAACACGAGCACCGCCTCCTCCGTAGACGAATCTTCTTCTATGTCCACCACGCAGCCAGACTGATGGTCTATTTATTTATTATTTACTTTTATTTATTGTGTTTTTAATATGTAAAAGACGAGCGAAGACTTTTGTTGTAACTAACGCAAGCTGGAGAAGAAGGCGAACGAATCGAGCTGCACGTGGATGGAACGATGCACAAGGAGGTGGCGTTATGTGATGGTACGTTGTTTTTTGTCGATGGGTCACAGCAAAAATTATTTGTACGTAAAACGGAACAGTATTTTATTTAAGAAATTCGGAGCCTGTTTCATCTAGAAGTCGTAGAATGTTTATAAAACACTTATCTGGCAGGTAATTTTTCGAAAAATATAATCGATTTAATGTACTTTTATTAGTCTTATTAATATCTGCAATACCTGCCGTTTTCAAATTTTTAGAACAAACTAGCATTACACCATACTAATTAATTAAATTAAATCAAATTATTAACGGGATATATTTTATCTGCCAGATAATTATTTGAAACGTTCGCATGACTCCACGAAACAGGCCCTAAAAGAAAAGTATTCTTATCATTAGTGCCAAACGATGACTATCAAGTTGAAATCTCATAATTTTAACCAATTTCGCAATTGCATTAACACTCTATTGTGATTTGTTGATGGAAACGAGAAAAAAACGAGTGCGAAAAAAAAATTACACACCCAAATAAAAGCTATAATTATAATCTCAAAATTATAATTCTTAATTATAGATAATAACGATTTTTTGTTTCTCTGGCTTTTTCTTTTTTTGTTAGAAAAGGTTTCAAATGAAAAAGACAAATAAGCCAGTTTCATTGAGAATAAATCAGTTCCATTGAGAATAAATCAGTTCCATTGCGAATAAATCAGCACTAAAAGCGCACTGATGAAATAAAAAAAAGACAACTTCCCTATAGTAGTTTAGAAAAGTAATTTATTTTTATTATTACTTAGGTAAACAAAAATTATTTAGTATACGTTTATCGCACTAACAATTGTATAACGAATACTAGTATAAAGTAATAAAAGTATAATCGATACTTTTATGAAGTATACGTAATTTTTGTTATGACTCAGCAAACGCCGAAACGTACGAATACCCTGTATATGCACCGCTAAGTAATGATGATGATAATAATAATAAATAAATCCGCACAAGAAAAACAGATAAACACACAAACGAGTACCACTTACGCAACGCCCTGTATAGTCGAGCTTCAGCTTTAAACAAGCCTTTAAGACGTGTCGTGTAGTTAGTTACCATCTTGTATATGATTCCAGAGTCCAAAACCGTTAATACAAGATACTAAAATCGAAAGATACTAAAAGACGATGTTGTAATTTGATGTAAACCTAAACTGACAAGTAAAAAAGATTCGATAAATGGGAGCGCAAGCTACAGAATAAACAGAGAAAAAAGTACGAAATTGTTTACATTACAGATTTATAGACTCATACACTGCAAGAATACAACGGAAAGGTAAGTAGGCTTAGATTTCAGGTTTTGTTTTTGCGAATTCTTCCTCGTCGACAGCTGAAAAGTAAGGAAAATATAAGCTTTTTGGAGTTGAGTTTCGACGCGATACTAACATTTAGTAATTTCCTCTTTAAAGTTTTCCATTCGTCTTATATGCTCTGAAGGATATCCGCAATCTGCGTGTGCGACCGGCGGTGTTGTAACAACCCTGCGGGAAAAAATAGTCCTGTTATTTATGATAACGTTTATCTAATCTAGTCTAATAATCTAATCTATTAGTCTAATCTAAATAATCTTATAGTCTAATCTAAATAATCTAGTCTAATAACTAGATTGTGAATAATTTTATAATTTATTATAAATAATGATTTAGATATGATGAACATAATATAGATAATGATGAACAAATGGAAAACTATACACATTAAACTACATAAATCACTGTTAAACATCAAATTTATCAAAACACGTCTGCACTTCAAGTTAATTCCTACTGTTGCTAATTTTAAATCTCCTAAACAAATCAATAGAAATAAAGTATTCCAATTGAAAGAACAATTTATGAAAACAGAAATTAGAAAACAATACAAAAAGTTAATAATTACAACATAACATTATACACCCTTTATTCAGATTTAAACATAAAATTCCACTTTCTAATACATGACGAATTCATTTCAAAAACTAAATTCAAAAGTATTTCATAAATTCTTCAATAAAATCACACTTCATAAAATAACTAACAAACACAAGAAGAAAATAGAATTATTAAAATCAAAACGAATTCCAAATACACTATTTGAAAACTCACACAAATTTCACACCCGTTTCACAAATCTTTCATCTCTGAAACTAACTAAATCAGAAGAAAAGCTTCTTCAAAAAGGACATAGGGAGTTACCTCAGGGGTTATATTCGTTTTCTTCATTTTTGCTCTTCTACTTTCCCTCATAACCCATTCCGTTTCTCTGGCTAATTCTTCCTCATCGGTAGCATATTCAACTTGATTATTTTCTAGGTCATCTTTCTTTTTAGTTTGAACTGTTCTCTCCTGTTGGATATCACCGATTTGTTGTTTCAGTTGAGAAACAATTTTTTCTATACATTTCTATAAGTTTTCTCCATTATTTATTTATTCCATCACTGCCCGGTGCTTTTCCATTTCGGCTTCTATCAATGATTTCATCCACTTCCTCTCTTGTCGGTTCTTCGGTCTGGCTTTCTGTATTTTTTTCTTCGGTCTAATTTCGTCCTCTTCATCATCTGTCGTAATTTCATAACTAAGTTGTTCCCCTGGTTCATTTAACAGTCCCTTGAAGTGCTCCATACAGACTTGTTTATATTCTTCTTCCATCGTCACTGTTCTTCCTTCTTCATTTTTTATTCTTCCCACTTTGCTTTTAGATATCTTCTTTTGCTCGCTGATTCTTCTTGTAAAATCTTTTGGAGTTTCTGTTTACTTTTTCTTCCTCTATTTTTTTTATTTGGTTATCAATATATTCTCTCTTGTGTTTTCTTATGATTTTGTTACTGTCTTTTCGTATTCTCTCATATGCATCCCTGTCCTCATCTTTGTTTGTTTTAATCCACTTCAATCTTGCTTTGATTTTGTTCGTTTGAATTTTATGGCATTCTTCGTAATACCATCCTTTTTTGTTTTCTCAATTTCAACACATTCAACATAATATCAATGAATCCAAACACCCTATGATTACATTGTCAATCAAAATGACATAAACAAAACATCCCTATAAGATCCGTAATAGATGCCACAGATTCGCCAATTTATAAGGTAGGTAAAATGATAAATATTTTAAAAGAAAATTTTGAATTTAAAAAAAAGAGGAAAATCAAAATTTATATTATTTATCTTATATATATATAATATAAGATAGAAATATTTAAATCATACAGTATATTTACTAATAAATAAATTATAGAAATATTCTCATGAATTCTAAAGACCAAATAAAAAAACGGTCTGTTAGAAAGTTTTAAATTAGAATGAGAAACTGGTGACGCAATATCAACAGAATAAAAATTCTGATACATTTGAAAAAGATACATTTGACCAAAGTTGCACCGTTTAAAAGTTATTTTTTTACAAAAAATATATAGAATAACTTTTAAATATTTTTAATATTTTTACAATAATATTACTGAGAGGGTTCACTAAAATGTTCATATGCTATACTCTCTTTCGCAACAATAAGTAAACGTTGCAAATAGTTTTCTGCAAGTTTTTAACGCGGTAAACAAGATTTCCAATTCTCGGAAACGACGACATCGTTTCACTCCGCCGACAGAAAATAACGAAAAAGTAATAATTATTTAATAACGATGCCGCACATAAAGCACCCGTTAAGCGTGTCGTAAATTTCACCCGAAACCCGGTCGTCCCCCGTAAAAATCGAGAAATCGTCGAGAAACGACCGCGTGTGATGCTACCACGGTCCCACATAAAACCTAGTGGATTTGACATTTTTTTCCTCCTTCCCCTTAATATCAACCGGCGTCGTTTGTTTTAACGATCGACGCGAGGGAGAATGTTTTGACGCGGCGCACATAAAACCGTGAGCATCGCAGTGGGCGATCTTTCTTTATTCCATCAACTGTTTACTTTGATGTCACACCTGAAATTATTTTTCTTTTCGTCGAACTACCTGTTCTTTTTAAAACAACGTATAATAAAATAATTTATTGATATAAGCGGTCGGTTTCCCCATTTATGCTAATCGAATATTTAAATTTGAATTACTTCATAGCTCCATTAGTGCTATGTTCATCAAATCAGCTGATTTTTACTTTCTAAAAGTAGGGTACTAAATAAAGAAAAAAAGGTACTAAATAAAGAACTACAACTCCAATTCAAGGAGAATAGAATTTCAATTATATTAACCCCACCGTACATCCAGTGCTCTTAAATAACACCTAGAGATACCTTAAACCACTTACTGAGAGAAAAATTCTAAAAGGTATATTTTTTATTTACCTTGACTATTTGCCAATTAATCAACGTTTTGTTTCGCATTACCGGTAATTCGCAATGGTGTAATGATTCAACGAGTCTGAAATACACTTTTGTAGGTATAAATGAAAAAGTCACGCCAATCAACACCGTGTCGAACCTATTTGAAGCAACCCGTATGAGCTGAAAGTGGAATAATGTCAGGTTCAAATCAATTACCTTCTCCCACAGCTTTGGACCGCGGTCGACGCTTTCGTACATGCGGGCGTTCCCATATAAATTCCTTTATATATTAATTTACCTTTACACCTACCAATTTCCGAACGTATGTGTGTTTACACGAACTGGGTAATCTTTAATCCGCCCGGGTGAATGGCGGGTACCGGCGCCAAATTACCTCCAAGTTAGCGCTGTATTAATTTGTAATGGTCCATAATAACGGGGGAATTGGTCTCTCGTTGTCTGTAGGGGACCTTACGGTGCGGCAGTTCGACGTTGTTGCAATGGTGTTCCCGGTAATGTCGGACGGCTTATTTTTGCAATTATCCAACTGAAAGGGCGCACCGCGATCGTTCGCAATTCAGGAAGTAGTTGAACGTAATTAAATTAGTGTTATTATAAGTTATAACGTTAATATTGGTGGAGTGCAGGTGGTAAAGAATGTTAAATGAAGTATGGAGTGAACTTTAAGCTATTTACAAAACAGCTTTTTTTCTTGTATAGTATAGCTCCTCTTAAGATAGAAGAAGAAGCAACCCACTCGTTGCTTCTGTTTTAAATTCTTCGCGTGTGCATTGTAATTAAACAAGGCGGAATGCGTTTCACTGAAATCTACTTCGGATTAGGAATGCACATCCTGTGCTTGGTGCATTGACCATTATACAAAGATGGCCTATATCGCGATTTTTTACTATTAGTTTCACCTTAGTTAATATGGAAGAGGAATGTCGGTTGACTTAGAAAACGTTCCTGTCCAAGATTAGAAATTAGGTAACTTCCACGAAGAAACCCGACGTAAAGCGATGAAACTTATCAACATTCAACAGCAAAAAGTATAGATTAATTATGCTTTACAGTATTGAAGGTATTACCCTAGACCAAAAAAAAAGTCTAAAATCATACTATCGAATTGTTTTGGTATAGATTAGATACCCATCAGCGTTCAAAAAAAAATATTCCACTACATATGTAGGCCCAATATTTCACAAATTATTTCAGCAACAATCAAAGAAAACAATTTATAAATATAAAGGACAAACACTGCAAAAAATATATAAATCTTGGGAAACAACAACACAATGATTACAAAACCAACAAACAATGGATCAAGAATTGTACTGACGTTGTCATTCCTTATAATATAGAATATTGTTTAAGTCTAGGGCAAAAATTTAATTTTCCAAACATTAATCACACTAGAGCCTTTCACACAATATAAAAAATATTAAAAATGCAATAACCACACATCCAAAACATACTAAAAATCAAATTAGACATCATGCAGTAAGAATAAATAATCGTAATATCACTAAGGCTAACAAAGGATAAAAACGGTAATACAAAACAAAAAAGACCTTAACGATGCAAATACATATAAAATTATTGTTAGAAATCCAACAACAAGGATAGAAAAAGAATGCAATCAATTAGTAACAAAGTGGAAAAATCAATTGAAAATCAGTAAGTACATAAAAAATAATTTATTATCAAAAGATTCTAAGCCACGCAGAATTTATTTTCTACCAAAAAATCATAAAGAAAACATACCCTTTAAGAAAATAGTAAGTGCGATATGCACCAACACACAAACTTTCCAAATTTGTATCAAACACAGTCGAAGAAAAGTATAGGAAATAAACTACACTCAACAAAAAAACTCCTATGAATTCATAAAAAAGTTAAAACAAATAGACAAAATAAAAGAAAACCATGAACTAATATCGGTAGATGTTACTGCACTTTACACTAATATCTCAATGGAATTAATATTAACTGGAATCAAAAAGAAATGGAAAAAAATTAAAAAAACAGATTTAAAGATTGGTTTAAAGTGGTAGTATACTCAAATATGCTCAAAAACATAATAAACAAAACACTTAAAATTTCTGATATACAATTTCATGACACCAATATGGACATTTCCATATTGGTATAGAAGAAACATTCATAAACAATGGTTATCCAAGAAGGATAATAACGGAAGAGATAAATAGAGCCAGAGCAACAGATAACAATAGCGATTAAATGAATTCAAAGACGCACACATACCAGATAGCAATTCCTTACACGATAAAGGAGGCAATTCGTATAAGAAGATACTGAAAAATTCACCATAACTAACACACTTACCAACACTAAGAGCAAACGCGAAAACAAAAACGAAAACGACGTGGCATATAAAATCAAATACAAGGATTGCAAAAAAGTGTATCTGGGTTCTACTTCTGGGCTCTACTGGGGGGCGTTTTTGAGCCCCCTTCTTTTAGTCAAGTTCCTGTAACTATTCACTCATATCGCTTTCCATCCAAAGATTTTCTGTTGGACCTCCAATTCAAGGTAAAGAATTGATGCTGAGCTTTTTAAATGCTCCAGTTGGAGCAATTCTGCTAATTGGAAATCATTGGAAAATCTTCCAATTACGAACAATGGCTCTTTTTCTCCATTTACGTAGGCTTCATGCAAGATTGTTAATCGCTCTTTAGACATCTTCCCGCCTGCACATTTTTCACCTTTCAATGAAAAAGTTTTATCTGGTGAAATACGATAGAATAGTCCAGTCTCATTAGCGTTAAAGACTTTTTTGTATCATACTCTTCCAGTAATGATGAGAGTTGTAACGAAGTGATTTTTCAGATTCGCCGTAAGAGTTTAAATTTCGGATTTACCACCAAGCCAAAATAAGTGCCGAGACGCGAGACCTTTGGACCCTGCAGTATCGCCGGGCGAAACAAGACTGTGTACGCGGGTGACAAACCCCACCCGGCGGCTTCCACTACTCCAGCACTCCGGCCAACTAATGTAACCATTCCTGTCCTTTATTTACCTCTTTTATTTCCTTCAATTTCCCAGTCTGTGAAGTATTACTGGCCAGGCAGTTTGCTTCCGTCCTTTAATTCCGTCTTTTTCCCAGTCTGTCAACTGTTTCTGGCCCGGCAGATTGGTTCCATCCCATTTTCAACCTGTCAAGTGTTCCTGGACGGGCAGATTAGTTCCATCCCATTTCTAGGCTGTCAACTGTTTCTGGTCAGGCAGTTTGGTTCCATCCTTTAATTCCATCCTTTTCTCAGTCTGTCAAGTGTTTCTGGACGGGCAGATTAGTTCCATCCCATTTCTAGGCTATCAACTGTTTCTGGCCAGGCAGTTTGGTTGCATCCTTTATTTCCGTCCTTTTCCCAGTCTGTAAAGTATTTCTGGCCGGCCAGTTTGGTTACGTCCTTTAATTCCGTCCTTTTCCCAATCTGTCAAGTGTTTCTGGTCGGGCAGATTTGTTCCATCCCATTTCCAGACTGTCAAATATTTCTGGACGGGCAGATTGGTTCCATCCCATTTCTAGGTTGTCAACTGTTTCTGGCCAGGCAGTTTGGTTCCATTCTTTAATTCCGTCCTTTTTCCAGTCTGTTAAGTGTTTCTGGCTGGGCAGATTGGTTCCATCCCATTTCCAGGCTGTCAAGTGTTTCTGGCCGGGCAGATTAGTTCCATCGTTTTTCCAAATACTTCCGACCTTTCTTAAATCTGTTCCTGACCTTTTCTAACCTGTACACCATTTTACCTGTCCTGTGACTATCCCGATGTGCTATCCTGTGAACTTTAAACCGTAGCCCATTTTTTTTCTGGGGAACAAGCGCATCGGTGTTGTTATTTGTGTCTCCTTAAATGGCTTTGTTAAAAATACCTATTTCCTGCTTGGTTTTGTTTCTGCCCGTTTTGGTTGAACACCCTGTACGCATTTTCCCTTACCTACACGCTGAACCTTTTCCTTGCTTAAGTTTTAAAGCGTTTAACTCCTGAAATCAGGGAGACCTGTGGAAATTTCCGACCCTTGGAGTATCGTATTGTATCATTTCTGTATTGAGAAATATCGAATAATTTATAATGTAATTTAATGAATTATAATGGGATTTGCACTAACAGCTTCTACCGAAATGGCCCTAAATTTGATATTGTGACGAATCCTGATTTTTTCTAGCCAACCAGACGACGCATTGAAGTTTTCACAGCCTAAAGCTATTTCTTTAGCCTTTGATCTAATAATAGGTCCCCTAAAAATTTTGACAACTCGACAAATTTTTATTTCTAGACGCAATTCACAAATCGTTTTAATTTACCCCAACCACAATAGCCAAGATTTAATTTATCATACAATCCCCAACAACAAAGACCTGTATTTCAGAAAAACCCAACACCTTTTCAAAGTTTTCATAATTTAATCCATCATTTCAAACATCCCAATTTAACACCCCTTTTGGAGGACAACCAAAACAGTCCTTTAGAAACTTTAAACCCAAACCAATGGAGGTAGATGGTTCAACCATAAGACGATATACATTTAATAAAAGAGCCCGAAACGACATGAATTATTAGATGAATGAACCGGAATTATTAGACGAATCAAGGGAATAGAAGAAAACGTAAATTTTCAAATAGAAGCCGCGGAAGTTACGAACCAGAATTAATATTAATAAATAATATCAATGTATCTAGATTGCCTTATATTTTCATACCGGAACTAAATAACGCAAAATTTATAATAGATTCAGGAGCAGGAACTTCAATAATCAGTTCAAAATTAGTAAATTTGTATTTTCTAGAAAACTTATTTTATTCCCCTTATACATTAAAGACAGTGTATTCGGGAACAACCCACGAATATAGAATCAAAATACCTAGTTTTTCAATATGTAACCAAGATGAAGAAGATATATGGTATGTTTTTAATATAGCCGATGTTTCAAAAAAAAATTGATGGTATATTAGGATCAGATATTCTTAATGCACTTGAAGCAAATATTAATTATAAAAATAAACAATTACAGGAATGCAAACATTCCATTTACATTCAAAACTCACGTTATAGAAATTCCATCTAGAACTCGACAAATAATTAGATACAAATCGACAAATAAGTACCAGTATATAAGGAACAAAGACAATTTTTTCTTCTCCAAAAACATCTTTTAAACAATGTTACTATTCCAGATAGACTAATAACAGTCAATAATTATGAAAGTGTAGTAGAAGAGGCTAATTTCAATAAATACCATATAAAAACAATATTAGAACCTTTAGAAGTAAAATCGATAGATTTATTACCAAGAAATAAAACAATGTTGAATTTTCAAAAAATAAGAAAAATACAGTACGAAACAATTAAAACGCAACTACGACTGGATCACTTAAAAACTTTAGAGAGAGACAAGATAAAGAATTTAGTTTATCAATACGCAGATATAATACATAGTGAAAAAATACCTTTAACATTTAGCTCAGGCTGAAAATATCAAATAAAAAATGTAATACTACAAAATTATTTTAAAAGGTCATTACCAGACATTAACTTGGTAACTTCTCTAATCTTTGAAAATATAACTGTAAGACGCAAGCCGCACAAAGATTTATCTAAAATTATAACAACGGAAATTGTAAAAATACCCATTATAGATGACAATGTTAAAACACATAATATTTTATTATGTGCATTAATTATTGTAAGAACTATTGTACTATGCTATTTCTTTAAAATTAAGAAATTTATTGTATTAAAGTTAAAACCTTTGGACTACCGGGAGGAAGTCCCATTTAGTGAGGGAGGAGTTACGTATCCCCACATTCACTCATAATACCTTATATGGGCATATGATGCACACTGCTGAGTTAGCATTATACAGGGTCGCTTTTATGTATGGAAACAGTCGATTATTATCTAAACTGATAAAGATAGCTG
>JAWQRJ010002275.1:0-13836 GCA_033557515.1 Diorygopyx duplodentatus | reverse complement strand
TCTTCGAAATTGACCATTTCGAAGACAAGTCGTGCAGTGTGGTATAATTAGCATAATTGCTATCTGATTGCGTGAAAATTCGACCGACGAAAACTCTGTTTTATATAGTACTAGCATTTTACTTAGTTTTTGTTTTATAACAATTCAAACATGGTCAATTTCGAAGAAATTCTGGTACACCGTTGGGTTCGCAATTTTTTTCTGCAGTAATTACTGGGAAATCGACCAATGAAAATTCACTTTCAGATGCGGAAAAGAACAAGCTTTCTCGTGGTGCGCGCATTTAAGTGGTGCGAGGATTTAACATATCTTTAATTTTAAGAAAGTTGTCGCGAAAAAATCTCTGGTGCAGAAACAATGTATAAATTTTATGGCTGGGAGTTTAATGGATATCGTAACGCTGGTTAAGTTGATCCACAATAAACGTACTTGATGTAACCTCATGGTAATATGTTCAGGGAAATAGAGATGTACCTGTTCTTGCACATTTACCATGTTTACTAAAGAACAATGAAACTAAATGTATATGGCATAATCCTATACATATAGAATCATGTATCACACTGCGCGCGCTTACCAACATCGCGTAATGAGTAATTCATATCTGCAATTAGGGTACATGAAAGTTTTTGCCAAAACTAGTTACGTTGACGACGTACGAACGCGATATTAATTAGGTGCGGTATGTTGCGTTATTGACAAGTGCGTGATAAATTTTATTTTCATAGACAACCAACTTAGACTACCAACTTAGGTCAGTGAACTAAAGCGAAAACAAGTATTCCGCCAAATACATCAAACTAAAACCGATATACAATATATCCATTGACAGTTAGAGAATATCTCCCCTTAATTTATGGTAATGTCACTCATAAAATGAATTAATTAAAAACAATCTATACAAACTCAGAGCTCTGCCCAGTCTAAATTGTCATTAGACAATTCAATATGGTGAACGAAACTGGAAAGTATGTATTTTGACTTCGAAATGGGTGCGTTTTGAATCGATGATTACGGTTTTAGTAAGCTCTTAAAGTAAATTTAATTAACATTGTTTTTTGGCACTTTTTTCAAAAATTGATTTACGATACTGATTACAAAAATTACAATTTGTTTTACATCTTATGTGCATTTATGGAATTACGATTAAATTAAATTAAAAGCAACTTCGACTGAATTTTAATCAGTTCGATTGAACTTTAACTCGATTTTTAAAACTTAATTAGTATTCCGGAAAAAATGTAAACGTCGAAGTTAAAATTCAATCGAAGTTGTTTTTTCTTCATTTAATCTTAATTCTACAAATGTACATCAGAAACTTCAATTTTTGAAATCATTAAAAGTATCATAAGAAAATCTGAGAAAAAAACGCAAAAATAAATATATCTATCTAACCTAATACTATTAACCGACCTTACACTTTGCATACATTATTTTTAATTTGGTTTTATCCAATTTAGACCTTTTAAATTCAAAGTTACCCCAAATACTAGTACCACCTTAACCACATCCTGCACATATGGTGGCGCTGTAAGTTTGATTTTTAAACAGATCCCGTAAATTATTGGTAGAAATTATTGCTTTTCTGTCACAAGATAGTCTTTTGTTAGTTTCAAAACTACAAAATATTTATTGTTCGTTACACCTTCGCTCTTTTAAAATAGAAAAATATGTTTGTACGCTTTGTAACTGCTAGCTATACACCAGTAAACGAAGATAATCAACATTAAAAATTGTCCAACAACCCAAAAGATAACTTTCAGGTACTAAATAAAATATTATATTTGCCGGTAGAAAAAAAATGTTCACTAAATGATCCCTGCCAGAGTTGCTGCAGCTTAAAACAACATTAAGTGGAGCTTTTACATCTTAAGAATATTTCTAGAGCCGTTCATATAATTTTAAACAATGTGGAAAGAACTACAAAATGGTTTGAATTAGTTCAAGTAAAACTAATTCAACCCATGAAATTTTGACAACTGATATTTTCAAAATTTTATTTTTAATTTTTACGTTTCATAGTCGAATATATTTCATAATATAATCGCTAATAAACTCTAGTGATTCAAACGATTGCTTTAAATTATATATCGGATGTACCAAAAACAAACCTTAATCAACTGGTGTTGCTCACTCACCCGACTTTCTCTCACTTAACCCCCGATCTTCTCTAAACTGTGCGACTTTGGGCAAATATATGTTAATATACTCAATTTTTCATTTAAAAACACACCACATTTTATTTAACCAGTACGTTTTTGTGAGAGTGTAGTTCCAAATTACGCCACCGAAGCAATTTAGATGGCGCTATTATACTAGATAATTAATGTAAAATATTTGTTACTTTTGTCCACTCTTCAGGCATTTTCTTTTTTGCCCACATTTGCTTAATTAGCTTCCATATTTTCTCTATTAGTTCTTTCCGTTTGCTTTTCATCACTTCTGTTTGTATTCCATTACACCCACCACCTGTATAGTTTTATCTAATAAAAAGACGTTTTTATTTGAAGCAGTTGATATTGAAGCCCAAACCTCAAGAAAATACGTTAGCAATGAAACCCATTCATGGCAAATGCTGATACGTTAGGTAAGCAATATTAAAGAAATTTTGAATAGTTCATTTGAACTACAAGTATTTAATTGAAAAAAATTTCTGCTAGAAATACCCCTTTAGCTGCCGATGAAGGTTTTCTGAAACTTGTCTCCTGAGGCGAGGATAAATTTTCCGCTTATCAACATATTGTATTGTATAAAGATCAAAAAGTCTGAAGCACACCTGGTGGATGATTGGTTTACAACACCATGACAATTTTTACTTTTTCTTTTACCTTCAGGTAAAAGAAAATATATTGCATTTCATCAAAAATTTTGACGGTGAGATTTTGATCTTGGAGAATTAGGCCCAATCTAAGACTAATGGTACCAATTTTGGCCATTGGTCTGTCCACACATCTGCCTTTCTGTATGTCTGTCTGTTATCAACACATCTCCTATTTCTATTCATTTCATTCTTAATAATGTATTTGCACAGGATTTCAATGGTAATCAGTAACGGGCAAAATTCGTCCGGGATCCCGGGATGCGGGATAACCTAATTCGTATGATATATCAAAATTTCACCATCAAAAGAAAGTAAGAGAAAGTAAAAACTAAAATTATCAATTAGTTGCACAAATTATGAATTAATTAATTAATCAATTAAATTCGGGCCGCATTGCAGAATTAAACAATAAATACTTGAAATAATACATGTATGTGTATTGTTTTAATGTGGAAAAATATATATTACATGTTTGTGATCACATTTTGTTTATTACACTTTATAAAAAAAAACTTACTTCAGAAGAATATTATACAAACAATTATAAGCGGAAAATTTCAAATTCAGAAGTTAAGCGGTAACGTTCAAACTGAATTTATGATGATATTTTGCCTATGAAATACAAAAAACACATGTTCTTTGCAATTTTGTAAAATACTAGTATTCACTTTGATTCATTACATAAATATTTTAGTTAAAATATTGCTATTATTTATAATAACAGTATTAAACATAAAAATATGCAATATTTATCTATGGGAATAGCAAAAGGAAATATTTGTATTCACTCATTTTACTTTCGTAAGTGAACGAGAAATGGACTAATCTACTAGATTTATTTTTGTTAACACTGTAAAAAGGTTGCAATAGTTTTTAATTAGTGTTTAAAATTGTGGCAAAATGTTGATAATTATTAATATTGATAATTATAATTAATTAAGTCATGTTCTAAATGTAAAGAATTACAATTAGTAATACATAATTAAAAATGATTTAATTGCGTATGTAATAATAAATAGTACTGGAATGTATTTAATTAGTTATTTATTACTATTCCATTATTGAGTTTGAACAAGTTTGTGACACAAACTTCGGTTCAGTTTTAAATAAAATTTTATTTATTTAATTACAAAGTTTTAAATTAAATAAATTCAAATAATAATAAACTAAATTTTCAATTCTTCCATCCTCGGGCACCCTTCCACTCTGGAGATGGTTCGTCTCCTCGGCTGTGGAAACGTTCCTGGCGGCTTCAGTGAAGAAATTGTTATTCCAGCGGTCTAATCAGTTCAGGGATTTCTTCTTCTTCAGAACGGTTGAAATAACTTTCAAATTTAATGGAAAATTTTGAGAAAAAAATAAAGATGCCTTGCGGACTGGGTTCCATCCACAACCAGACACAATATGGGCTAGCTAATATAACGGAATGGCAGAGAAAGAATATTAACGGTAAAATAACTGAATTAACGGGAAAATGAAAGGGTTACATAAAACAGGCTGTCTGCTTTTCGGTACGGTAATTTCCGGTCGGAGAAACAGCAGAAGTTGTTTTGTGTCTACTTTTTGGGCGAAAGAACAACTAAAATAGATCGGTGTTTCTTGTTCGGGCGGAGAAACAAATAGAAATAAATTCTACGTTCCTTTTCGAACGGGTAAGCAAATAAAAATAACTCGGTGTTTCTTGTTCGGACGGAGAAACAAATAGAAATAAATTGTTTCCTTTCGGACTTAGGACTTAATTGTTTCTTTCATTACAAACATTATTTCTATATATTTTTGAATTCTTATAAACAAATGATATTAACTTTCTGTGGAATATCCTATACCTAAAATGCTTTCTTATTGGGATAAATCAGTTTACAGAAAATGTATCCGTGAAAGTAGTTATTAATAATTCCAAATCTAGAGTGCTTTGAAACAGCCAACTCAGTGTTAATCTATTTGACAGTTAGACTCACTCTGTGTACGTGTATCATTACAGTTATTAAAATAAGTTAGTTTGATGAAGATTTCTTAAATTTACTAATCATTTGTGGAGAATGTGACAGAATAATTGAAAGAACGTGTCGTGCATATTCTGCAAGATATCCGGATCGTCAAGGAATATGGTTCCTTGCCAAAAGTTTCAAAAGACAAACTATTACTTGATGACGAGGATACTGAAATTTTCGTCTTGGCATACTTTACTGAATATCGCAATAGTTCACTTAAAGATGCCGAAATTGCTCTTAGACTTTCAACCCGAACAATACATAGAATTTTAGTAAAACACAAATGGAAACCATTCAAATATCATCAAGTACAAAATTTGAAGGATGAAGATTTATCTACCCGAGTTGAATTTTGCGAATGGTTTTTATTAAAAACGCAAGAGAATGATAATTTTACTAAGAGTGTGATATGAACTGATGAGGCAAAATTTTGCAGAAATGGCCTTTATAACAGGCATAATAGTCATTTTTGGGCTTCAGAAAATCCGAGAGTTGTCCGAGAACGCAATTTCCAAGATTCTTGGAGTTTTAATGTATTTTGTGTCATAAAAAACGGAAAAATTTTGTGTATCTTTTTATGATCAAAATTTAAATTCGGAGGGGTATGCAGACATATTGAGAAATGTTGTGAGAGAAGCACTGCAACATCTTCCAGAAGAAGATATTCACAGTGCGTTTTATCAAATGGATAGTGATCCTCTCCATAGGGCAATGGCCGTTTCATCTATATTAGATGATATGTTTGAAAATAGGTGGATCGCTAATAATGGTACATACAAGTACCCACCTCGTTCGCCTGATTTAATACTTTTGGACTATGCTTCGGGATACATTAAAACGCACTGCTTTTAATAATATTAGTATCAATTCCATCATCTTGTCAACGAACAGATGTCTTCTCAAAAGAATTACTTTGTGTTTGGGGCAAAATGGCAGTATTTTTGAACACTTACTTTAATTAAAAAAGAAAACGATTATACACTTTATTTGGTTGTATTTTGTTACTTTATTACGTTTTCTTTTTTAGTTTAGCGTTACAAGTAATAAGATTTGATGAGTTGAATTTCTATTTGTGTTTATTTGTTATAATTAAAATATGTTTTGTTCTTTGATGTCACTTTAAATTTAGAATAATTATAATTGCTTATTTTGATACGTTTTTTTAAACTGATTTATCCCAATAACAAAACATTTTAGGTATAGGATATTCTACAGAAAGTTAATATCATTTGTTTAGAAGAATTAAAAAATGTATAGAAATAATAAGGTTTTCATTTAAAAAAATGCCTTGCTAATTTTTTTAACGTCGTATGTAAGTAAATATTTTGAACGCCCTATAAAATATTTCAAAAAATTCTACAAACTTTCCAATAAAGGATTGCCATCTCCTTAACGTGGTCAAATAAATTTCCTTTCTTTGCAGTACTTTATTGTTTTACACGTCATTTAAAAGAGCAATGTCATTGTCACTTTTTTGTTAAAACTGACATATCTCAGGAACACAAAGTTGATTTAAATTTTAACATAGAATTCAAAAATGCAATAAACTACAGGGTATTCCATTAGAAATAAGCAAGTTGAGTACCACTTTCGGTATAACCGGAAGTGATCAAAAGTTGAAAATATTTTAATTAAGACTGCCGTACCCAAAAACCCAAACTAATAATCCCAAACTTTCAATATTCTAATTTATCTTATTCTCCATATCTTTCTAATGCACGCTCATCGTGCCGAACCCTGTATACAGGCTGTCCCAGAACTTCGTGTACAAACTTGGAGGGGAGGTAGAGAACATCGTTAGGAACTATAATTACATAGGAAAGCTTGGGCGGAAACGTCACCCTCACGTGATAAAGAGACACAAACACGTAGTAAGGCCACAGTAAAGCGTAACAGTGAAGCGTTGTTGGGTTCCGTGTGGGTTGTCTAAGGCCCACATGTGCGCGTTAAACACTTCTTCACGTGAAAAGGTTGCTTCATCACTGAACATAACCACAGTGCGAACGCGATACGTCATGGGTGATCATCGATCTGCAGTAATTGAACTCTCAGAAGATTAAAGCGATGTAAAACTTCGCCCTGCAGTTGATCCCACGCTTGTGGGAAATGCAGTATTCTTTTTGATGGTGCTAGCAATACGATTATTGCTAGCAACCATTACTATAAATACCGTAATACAGATATCGTGTCCTATCTACTACAATACATAGTACAGAGGTTGTTGTCATATACTCTATTCATTGCAGTTACATTTACTGAATTGTAGTAATTTTTACTATTTATTTCTCCCTGTGTGTGAAAAGAGAGATATAGATTTTGCACACCTTCAATAGAAAAGAATTTAATAACAAATACTTTTGATTTATAGTGTCCAATAACCTAAATTTGGTCAACAGTTATAGTCTAATTAATTGTAACCACCAAGCTACTTGAGAAGAAAATGTAAGATACTGCTTTCATTTCCAAAAAATAATGAGCAGCATTTATCAAATCAGCGCTTGAAAAATAACAGAAATATTCAAGAAATAATGGGCCTTTCTGAAGCCCTTTCCCCGAACTTTACTACATTATTTACACTCTCGAGTACAAATGTAGTTTTGATTTGCCCTTGGTGCTGTGTATAGGAAGAGGCACGCCCGCCCGCTTCCAGGTGTTCGGAAATCGAGGTCTGTATCGATGTGGCCTACAGAATATCGGCCAAAGGGTGCGCACAATTTTATATATCAACGCGGCAATGTAAAACCACACCCCGTGCAGTCCGTTCGATTTGCCCACTTGCCTCCGTTCGCAAATAGGGGAGTCCGCCTATTCCGTGTACAGCGTTATATATAAACATTTATTAGATGCAAACATGTACGAATCAGTCAGGTCGAAATTTATGTGTGCGTGTTTGCAGGTACGGAAAACGCTTAATTAATTCTCCCCCAGTTCAAATATGTTACTTTCTAATTGCTACCGCGTTGCGCAAAGCCGATACCACATTTGGCAACGCACACACACGTATAGAATAGTGTCCTAATACTTAGTTGCAAGAAATCAAATTTAATTAACATAAAATAGTTTATCGCCACGTTTGCGTATCCACGTTTGCGTTTTTTAATTTATTTTATGAACAAGATTTTTGTACTATTGTGACGTCTTAACGCCCTTGTTTTATGTACAAATGGGCAAACGAAGCAATAGCCGTTTCATACAGAAGATATAATAGAGATATGAGGGTATTGCAACATCACCAGCATGTTTAATCCAAATGCAACTTTTGCAATTCACATAGGTTGCAGAAAGGTTCGTCACATAGTCTTCGGAAGAACAGTTGACTGCGCTTTCCGTGAGAAAGCTGATTATTCCGTTAAAAACATTAACTGTAACTCTAATGATATATTTGAAAGTTCGGCCAACCCCACCAAGTATTATAAACAGTCTACAGAACTAATACATTTATCGCTTTATATTGTCAAATATTGCGCAAGTTGCACCAGTCTTTAAACAGAGGATACAAATAATTGCGTGGATTATTGCCCAATAAGCGCCCTGTATACAACAGTATAATGAATTTGGGTGGATCAATCTTGCAAGTATGCATGTGATATTGTATAATCACATTATGTATATAGTATTACATACAGTTTCACCTATGTATATTTTTCCACATTCATTACATGCTATGAAGTATATGCCGTTTTGAAAAATGGTACCATTAGTCTTAGAATACCATAATTCGCCAAGATAAAGCAAAATCTCACCATAATAATTTTAGACCGAATGCATTGCTTTCTCTTTATGAGAGAAAGTAAAAAAACACCTGTCATATCAAAATACCTCGAAAAAAGCAAAAACCTTTTTTTGTTTTTACTTTTGGCAGCAAAACGATGAAATTGACGCGCCTGCATATTTTCGCAGGAGTGTATTTTAATTAGAATGCTTAATGAACTCTCAACATAACTCCCTAATTAACTAAGCTGTACCTAACCAACTGGCAGAAACCCGAATCTCCCAGTCCCGAATCTGACACCGCGCCTTGCTGATCACCAGACCAGCAACCCCACTTGAATTTCTTAAGGCGCCGCGTAGGAATTTTCGTTGCACGAGCGCCACCCGACGATTTAAAAGGGAAGCCCTCTTTGTAAGTGGACACTGTGTCACTGGTATTGCCTTTCGGATGCACGTTGAGATACAGCATTTTGCTGACGAGGCTCCAGTAGACGAAATGCTAAGAGATCTCTCTCTAAATAAACGTACTTACTTCGAACTACATCTATAGCTCTCTAATCACAACATTCCAGGGATCTTCGGTTTCCTGTATTTACAGAAATATTGCTGTAACAATACGTATATCAGTATAGGTGACACATATTTTCCACTAGAAAGTTAAGTTTCAGGGATGCTTAGGTCAGTAAATTTTGTTGACCAAAGTCTTCGTCGCTTCATACTGAAGCACAATTACAAATAAACCTTTGCTCGTGGAACTAAAAAATCATGCATATTGTTTATATCTTCAAAACTAATTGTTATACCACATGTAAATGCACTTTTATTCTTATCACCGATATTTTCAATTAAGCGGTTAAGGGTTAAATCAACTGGTGTGGATCACTCACACGATTTTCTCTCACTTAACTCCTCGATCTTGAAACCATGCGACTTTAGGCAAACAAATATTTAACAAGGATAGTAGGATTGCGACACAAAACAAAAATATTCTGAATAAAATAAATAATTACCCAACAAAACTTTTCTTTAATTTACGTTTGTTTTATTTCTGGTTCCCATTTATAACACATGTAGAAATATACGACGAAGCGTCAAAACAATTTATAATAACAAGTAAGCGCCGTCATGTGGTGAAATACAAAACTTATATTAACAAAATTTATATAAACTAATATTCGACCAGCACACGGTCCCTATTATAGACGCTCGCTATTCGACACATTGTGCTGTTATCTTCTGACACGCTTTTTTAAGGCTGTTTCGCTTCCCCACCGATAGATCTCGCCAGCTCCCAATAGTTATGTTCGATGTTTTCCCTACAATTTTATTTATTTACGAAGTGGCAGATGTAATTACTAAGTATTACAAATGTAACTAAGTCAAATTTTTGCAATTCTAAACGCTACAAAAGTTAGTTTAGTTATAATTCCATATAAATATAAAGTATAGTTTTCCGACTCAATAAAAAATTAACAGCGATATAATTTTGGCATTAATGGGTTAGAAACACATGTTACCCATATTTTCTATTAACTACTTTTCGAATTCCACCAGAATATCTTGCGACGCAACGGAAGAATTTTCATTTCTGGATTTCATTCGACGATTTAAAACGGGAGTTTCCTTTGCAAGTGGACACCGTGGCACTGGTATTCGTTTTCAGCTGAATTCTGAGATATTGCATTTGCCTGATGGCCCCAGTAAGCGAGACGCGGGAATAGCTTTCTCTAAATAAATGTACTCCAAACTATAGGTGCTTGTACCTTTTTAATCACAAGTTTCCAAGAATTTCCCTCTTCGCCCTGAAACCCTTACGGGAGACCTGTAAAACAATGTCGTAAAATCCCGAGCGATGAATTTTTAATCTTTTCGAAAAGGTTCCTCGCAGCCTGTCAACGCAATAAAATATTCCTGCAACGACGCTGCCGTTTAACAGTTTTCGAGGGTGGAAGTTTGCGCGTTAAGGACTTACTTAGATTTTACAATGTTTCCGAAGGTAGACGCTATTAAATCGGGCCCGGGCTATCGAACGGGATAATATATTCTCAGCGTTTCAGCCTTTTTATGGGAGCATAACCGTACCGTTTCCTTTTATTGAGAACGGACGTATAAGTATAGAGTTTCATAAAGGAATGTCAGTAAAAGAACCGTAATGGAGCAAATTTGAAATACCCAAAAGAAAAGAATAAAGAAAATCAGATCAGAAGAGTCGTCATCAATATTTATAGTTCTTTTGGAAACGTAACCGAAACTAATAACACGAGGATCTTCCAAAAAAGCCTGTTTGTGTTTATTATAAAGTTGAAATATTTTACAGAATTAGTGTTATTTTATTAATAATTGTAGAAGAAAAACTGTGATTTATGAATTATGTGTTTTTAATACGTAAATGAGCCTTGGGTAAAGTTACTATCATCTGCTTTATTTATTTATCTACATGTAAAGGAAAAAACGTGAAGTAAACAGGATTCACTTTGTAGTCAACGTTAATTTTAAAGATACGTTTTTATTTGTTTTTTGGATTGCAAAATAAGTAAAGCTTCTAATAGTAATACCGGGATACCGGTATAAGAAATTTTTAATACTGAATACCGATGTTAAGGTTTTAGTCCGGTATTTAAGCACCAACAAGGGATACAGGAAACTCGAAAATTCAGAGTTTAATGAAACTCGGTATGTAGAGTTCTTTGGGATAAGATTTGGGATTTTTATTTACACCGGCAAATGTTGACGTTCGCCATGCACTAATGGTGAATGTTGAATAAAAATATTTTTGTTTTTAAATCATACTTTGTTTTTTAAACATATTATGATATATGTCAAAATATATCCGTTTATATATCCTTTTTTTGATACTGCTCTAATTGGAATTTTATAGTTTGCGTACAATTAATTATCAGAGTCTATACAAAAAAAAGTCTATACAGAAGCAGTTAAAGTGAACAAAATAATTTCATTATAAATTCGTAATATTTTTTATGGTTCTCATTGGCTATTACAATTAGAGTTACAAAACTGCAACTAATTTCAATTAACTTAAGTAAGGATTCAGTATCAAAGATATATAATTTCGGACTGTGTTAGAGTAAACCAAGCTATTACTGGTGAGCACAATATAGACAGGAGATGATCATTGTCAAGTGGCGTAAAGCAATAGGACAAAAGGTCCTTTCCAACAGTGCCGGAGGGTTCACGTAATTATATTAGTTCGTTCTGCGTAAATCCTATTACAAACCATACGGCAGATATGCATTCCACCGTGCCAAGTACAGCAAATGCAAATACCGTAAGCTTATTAGGGCCGCCGGTAGTGGATCTCCAGAATTCGCCGGGTACCAGATGAATGAGACCGAGGCCTCTCGCACACTACCACCAGAGAAGCACTTTCTCGAAAACGTCCCCGCCACAAATTCGCTGTTTTTCTATGCACGTCCACTTTTCGTCCAGGATTCGCTCTCGACCTTATAAAAACCATCATAATTAAGTTGCATTTAAGCGTAAAATATAAATCAGGCAAGATTTTCCGTTTTATTAATTCCGTAATTAAATTGCGGGCGGTATTCATTCGTCGGTTTAGTCCCGCGTTCGCCGAGCTTTTAATTATAAACTGACGTGGTACCGCGCGTAAAGGCGGTATCCGGTTATGCTACCAGCTTGAAAATTAATTTTAAATAATGAATGCACACAGCAAAAACCCTACGCTGCCGCCTCCTTTGTCTTCTATTTGCGACCGGCAGAAAGGAAGGAAATGCAATTGCCCCACGAAAGACACAATCCCTATTTAGATCGAAATGATACCAGGAAAGACAAAGAGCTTCTGTTTAATTTATTATTATTATTGGAATAAAATAAAAATGGTTTTGCACGCTAATACTACCAGGTCGTTAAAGATATTTCCTATTGAATAATAAAAATTCCTCTCGACTTTGTTCTTTCACGAATATCTACATTAAAGGGAGAAGTGCGACAAGATTAAATAATTTAATTTGGAAATAATGTCTTAGGCGATTTTATGAAGTAAAAACTCTTGTGAGCTTTCATCATTCACCTTCAGTACAAATTTAATGCCTATTGCATGGTAAATATAACCTCAACATGTACAGGTATTCCATAAAAATTTAACTTATTATATATAGTGTATCCCAAATTCAATCCTCACCATTGGTATATCGGAAACTATAAGACTTACAGGGTCGGTTAAATGGGGAAAGTTGTAGCAAATCTTCTGCTGAATTTAAATCCGCCGAGAAATCACGGCCAACTGCGATCGTTTTTGGGCAACTTCAAAAAAAGTTAAATTGACCGATTTTAATTTTTTGAAATATGTCAAATAGGGGGAATCGTATTGATTTGGAACTTGCACATTGTACATGCAATTTTTTAATGAGAATATCGTAGCGTAATTAGTTTTTTTTTATCTTTTAATTTATGCTACACAGCAACTTAATTTTGTTTTTCTTATGGACGCCATATTGGATTTTTGCAAATCTGCAATCTGCGTTTTGTCCCCTTTACAATGATACCAATGGTACCACAATGGTACCATAGTGCAATATTTATTATTGACCTTTCGTTTTAAACGAACATTTTGTTTTATCACCTGGTAGGCCATGATTTATTGTAACGGCAATTGAAAATAGCAGATTAAAGTGACATGACAAAAATTACAAAAGGTGTCTTCATCCTTTATGAATGTAATCTGCATTTTGTCCCCTTTACAATGTACCATAGCGCATCATTTATTATTGAATTTCGTTTTAAACGAACATTTTGTTTTTTCACCATTTGAGTTCATACGTATAACAATTGACAGGAGCTAACGCATAGAAGAAATGTCAGTTTACTTGTAAGTTTGTTGCTATCTATAATGTGATTAGTGATAATACAATGCGCTATACTAATATTGAAAAATTTTACCTGTACAATTGCTACATAAAAAGCAATAGAAACACCGTAGGGGCTATCCAGTTTTACCATAATTTGTATTCTGAAAGACAGCAGCCTCACAGAACAATACCACCCTTATAAACCAGTGCTTGTACAGCAATTAAAACCAGAAGATTGTTGTCGCAGATTAGAATTCCGCCACTGGTTCAAATAAGTGCGATGAAATCGACAATTTTGCTCTCAATGTTTGTTGGACAGATGAGTCTGGATTTACCAATAATGGCGTATTTAATCGCCATAACAAACATTACTGGGCAGTGGAAAATCCACATTATGTGAGGCAAACTCGTTTTCTGAATAAATTTGGTTTTAACGTTTGGTGTGGATTGCTTGGTAAGTTTTGATATAAATTATTAAATTTATATG
>JAWQRJ010002274.1:0-13841 GCA_033557515.1 Diorygopyx duplodentatus | reverse complement strand
ATTTTGTTAAATTTGTCGATATTACGGTATGTCGAATTTCTTGGTCTTTCGTTGAATTTTTTTATCAATTTTATTAACATATATTTGCCCAAAGTCGCACCGTTTAGAGCAGGTCGGGGGGTTAAGTGAGAGAAAGTCGTGTGAGTGAGCCACACCAGTTGATTCATTTTGTTAGTACAAATAAGAATATAAATAAAATTATACACTCGGAACTGAACCGAAAACCGAAAAAACCCGTTATTTTTGGCGGAACGAAAACCGGAACTGAACCGGTATATTTGTTTTTAGTTGAACCGGAACGAAAAATATTACAGTTCGAAGCCCTGTTAAAAATCTCTTTCCAAGAAGATATCTTACTAAAAAATTAAATACAGAACAAATACTTACAAAATGAGTGTTGGAATGAGTACATTTGCAAATCATCAATTTCCACATAGCAGCATCCTAAAGGTGGTTCCAAACAACAACACATGCAAATCATCAGTTTCCACATAGCAGCATCCTAAAGGACGGAAACATCCTAGAGTAGGGTTCCAACCGCCAACATTTGCAAATTATCAATTTCCACATACCATCATCCAAAAGAATGACTTCACAAAAAAACGGACACTCAAAACGATTGAACGAATACCCAAAAGGATAAAAGGACCAACATATGCAAATCACCAATTTCCACATAGCAGCATCCTAAACGATGGTTCCAATTCACAAAAAAAAACGATACTCAAAAGGATGGAACCTAAAGATCCTAAAGAATGGTTCCAACCACAAACATTTACAAATCGCCAATTTCCACATACCATTACCCTAAAGGATGGTTCCAACCACCAAGATTTGCAAATTATGAATTTCCATGTACCAGCATCCTAAAGGATGGTTCCAATTCACAAAAAAAACGGATACTCAAAAGGATATAAAGGATACTCCAAAGGATGGTTCCAAACATCAACATATGCAAACCACCAATTTCCATATAGCAGAATCCTAAAGGATGGTTCCAATTTACAAAAAACGGATACTCAAAAGGATAGACCGGATACTCAAAAGGTTGGTACCATTCTAAAGGATGATTCCAACATTTGCAAATTATCAATTTCCACATAGCAGCGGATCCAGTGGATCGTTCTAATTCCCTACCAAAAAAAAAACGGATACTCAAAAAGATTCAACCATCCCATAGGATGTTTCTCACCACCAACATATACAAATCATCAATTTCCACATAGCAGCATTCTAAAGAATGGTTCCAATTCACAAAAAAACGGATACTCAAAAGGACGGTTGGAACCATCCTAGAGGGTGGTTCCAACCTACATTTGCAAATCATCAACTTCCTCATACCAATCTTGCTCCTGCTTGTATGGCATAATACCAACGGAACCCGCTGCACCGCCCGCCCCGCCGTACTACTAACGTCCTACCGCAGCCGCGGGTGTTCGACCGGTTACCGGGACCACCGGAACACCGTGCCTTTCTTTCGTTTTTCAAAAGAAACGGATTACAAACAATATCTCGTTGTTACACGACCTACCTGTGCCTCAGTTCCAAAGGGCTCAGCTCCTTGATGGGGGCGAGGGGCGGCATCTCGCCCTCGCTCGAGTCGCTGCTGTAGTCGAGGTTCCCGTTCGTCCGCGGCTTGTCCAGCCCGTTGATGAGGACGTCGGGGCTCTCGACGTAGCTCCGCGGCTCCGTCCGCGGCCGCAGCACGCGCCGGTTGTTGATCGACATGGTCGACTGTTGCGGCGCCGCGACGCCGAACGGCGCCGCCGCAAAGGCGACCGTCGGCGTCGGGACGGAATTGTGCAGGATCGTCGTCGGCAGTGGACCGCCCGCCGCTGTCGTCGTCACCGTCAGGGCGGACCGGTTCGCGCTGGAAAAACAAAAACGAAATGAGATGATGACAAAACGGACGAAAATTTCTTTTCTTTTTTTGAATTTTACTTATGGCATCGATGGATAATATTTATGTTATAATGCTATTTATATTTATTTTTAAATGCTACAAAAATTCAGAAATCCCAAAAGAATATAATATATATTAGAAAATAATTCAGGTATTGAAATTTAGAAGGCCATTTCTGATTGGCTGATTCTATTAAATAAATAATAATTAAAGAAAACTTATTTTTTAAACGGTAATTCCGCTTCTACCTGCAAACGTCAATTAGAAAAGACGATGACTGTTCATTGCAAAGGAACAGATAACAAAATTGTATGCAAATTGCGCAATGCAAATACTTTTAAACTCTGCTGTTGTGTCGTTAATTGTTTGTTCGATTTGACGCAATTCAGAAAAAATCAACCATTTTTTATGACCTCTTTTATTTCTCAAATAAAATTGTGGGAAAGAAAAGAAATCGTAAAATTTTCGCGAGGTTACAGAAGTTGTAGAATGTTTGCAAATGTGTTAAATTAGAAAAAAAAACCGGCATTCATAAGATAATGAGTCCTTTAATTGATTTGCACTTTTGTTCGAGGAGTACTCGGTAATTACACAATAATACGTAGAGAGATCAAGAAAAGGAAATCGTGAATTCATTATGCAATATCATTAGTTTAATGTTTTTTTTTAACATGTGAATGATTTCAATAAGGAATCTGTAATATACCACGCCTTAAACGAAATAAGTAGGCTGTAAGCGACATTAACTTAAAAAAGAACCTTGATATATAAATTGTACATTTAAAGTTAGATATCATCATTTATAATGGGGGGGGGGGGGAATTGATTTCAATGCCATATGCAAATTGTCACACAAGTCGTAGCATAAAACATCTATGTCGTCATCCACCATCAATATACGATATTGATAGTATTTAAAAACAGTAATAATTGTAAATACCATTGAAGATTAGAGTATTAGATATTGAAGATCAGTTTCTCTTAGAATAACTGAGAAGAGCAAGAAAAAAAAATCATGTTTAGGAAAATAGACATTTTGAGTATTCCCGTGGCCACAAAAAGGTTTTATGACACGCAAAACCTACACCTATTCGTACTCCTTTAGGATTAAGAATTTTCGCGGTTTTGGTACTCATTTTGTACCCTCCTCCCCCTCCCATTCCCCAGCTTCCCCCTGCGCGAGTTCGTGGTCCTTCGACCCGGATATCACTTATTAACGACCGTCCCGTTTTCTTTTCCCTTTTCAGTAGACCCTCCTCACGCTTGATCTCTTTCGCAGCTCAGAGTTTTCATCGGGATTAGGCAATCCTTTAGGGCGCGGGCGGCGTCGGAATCGCGACTTCCACCGCCCGTGTCCCCGCGCCGCCCGCATCCCGTCTCCACCGCCGCCCCTTTTGTATACGATTAATTTGTTTTCCCTTTATTGATTTTTGCAACAGCACCCTGCGTCGCACACACACACTCTCTCGCGTACATCCATCCGCGACCCAGAGGAGCAGGGGGCTGGGGGGGTCCGCGGGGCGCCGAGCGGAGAAATATGTGCATGTGGAAGAGAAGAGGAACGCGTGATGGCAGTGCCTGGATGCACGGGGAGCGGGACGGGGCGCGGGGGGCGGCAGCTGAATTGGCCGGGGTTGAAATGAGCAGGCGGCCGCGGCGGCCCCCCTCCGACCGCCCCGCCGCCCTTCCAGTACGAACCTGCGACTATGTAATGTGTCGCGCGCGTGTCTCTCTCTCTGTACGGTTTGCGGGCCCAGACTAGACCCCGAACAAGGGGGCGGCTGGCGGCGGCCGCCCGTCCCCCCAATAACCCCCCCGGACTCGGTACGGCACGGGTCCCGGTCTGGATGCCCGGACTCGGTCGGCACCCGCATCCGAGATTATCCCTATGGGCTTTATTCTCAACACCTCAACCCCACTTATATTTGTTTTGGGGGGTTCAAAAAAAAAATTAGGAACCGTAAGATAAAATTGGAGATTTTTTTTCGGCCAAATAAAACGTAGGAAATGTTTCGAAGGCTATTATAGAGGCTGTTTCTATTAGATGGACCCAAACTTTGGAGAGGTATTCTATAAGTCCTCCTAATGATAAAAGTTCGTATGAAGATGTGTTCTAAAATGCTTCCTTATTCAGATATAGCTTCTTTTATCTATTTTTCAACATGGCTTAAGTGATTTCCAAATAACTGTTTCTAGTTCCTGAATTTCAATGTAATGTGCTTTTCAATGTTTTTTTTTGTTTATTCAATTTAAAAATTGCAGCATTAAACAACAGAATAAACAATTAAATCTTCTAAATTAAAAGCAACAAAACAATTAAATTACATGTGCGAAATGTCCTCGGCTACCTACAATACGCCGATAAGCTGCAGCAAGAATTCATAATTTTACGAAGACGTTTTATTATTTGGAGCAATTGATATTGAAGTACAGCTCTCAAGAAAATACCTTGAGAATTAAACCTATTCGTGGTGAGCAACACTAAAAAATTAATAGTTAATTTAAACTAATATGTTAAAACTAATATTTTTTCTGGTAGAAACACTTTTGGCTATTATAAAGGTTTTCTGAAAGTTCTCTCCTGGGGTGAAGTACTCTCCTGGGGTGAAGTACTCTCCTGAGGTGAAGTTCTCTCCTGAGGTGAAGTTCTCACCTTCTTTTCGTATCTTCTCGCAGAGGCAAGACAAGAGGGCAACAAAGAAAAAAAGTTGGCAAAGATTGATTACGATTACGCCAGGTTATGATAATTGAAAGTCAAAATTTTCCTATTACCCTAATACATTCTTGTCTTATGAAAAATCCTCTTTCCTTTACACAGAAATGAAAACGCAGCCACTTCTCGGCCAATCCAAGGTTAGTTTTTATGTGTGTTTGTTTTCTTGCCGCTTGAGGTCTTTGAAATACAATTATTATTAAACGTTTCTTATTCGGTCTTATACACCTCCTATGTATTTATTGCCTTGTACCAATAATTCACTATTATCACTGAGGGTCAGTAAACAATATATTATTGCTATTAATATATTACGCACCTCCTATAGATTTTACATCATAGAGTAGTACCTGGTAGACCGAGCTCGCCCGGGGATAAAACATTGTTTTCTATTCCTTGCACTTGGGGGGTTGGTTACCCCTTACCAGGGAGGATGTAGATCTTCAAAATCAGTTCTTCAGATCTTCAAAATAAGGGATTCCTTAACGCCTCTACTGATAACGTGAAAGTTATTTTGTTGCATTTACTACACAAACTGCCACAATATCAAATTTTTAAATCTATGAATGAGATCTATGGCTAACTTTATACCAGTGTAAAATTATTACTAATCAGGTGACGACAAGATATCATTTTTCCACCTAAAACAATGTTGTGTGAACATACGCGTAATCGTTGGTGATTTTCGCCTTTTTTGTATCTGACAGATATTCTGTATGATTTCAGATGATTAATGGCCACTTTCTCAGGTCTGATTTTAGCTCTGAAAAGAGCGGCAAACATACCTTTCAGCTCTTAGCAAACTGTGTTAGGGACTGTCTGTTGAGATGACCAAGAAAAAAAAACCTTACTTTCACACTGTTCTATTGAGTTAATAAAAATATAATTTATGGTAACAAGGAAGTACTCAGCTCATTCTAGCTGCTTACTAATTTAATTTATTCCTATACACACTACTACTTAGTGCTTAACACGCAACGTTTAGTGCCGCAAAATTTATCATATATTTGAATATCTGGTGTTTGGTTGTAGAACTTTTATTTCTAACGCGCTTATAAACGTTTTGGTATCTAATCTTTAACAAGATATAAAGTTTTATCGTCTCCAAATGGACGATAAAGATCCCATTTTTTTCGTTGTTCGCTCTCGTGTTATTTTTAACTTTCTTGTACTTTCCAAATGACGACAATTGTTATTAGACAAAATCCCGGTTGAACTGTTGCGAAACGAGTCCAACAAAGCCGCAAATTATTTCCCAATAGATGGTACACGTTTCTGTTTATTGCAGTCTGCAGTAAGCGTGTTAACTAGTTATTACATTTCACTGTTTAGAAAGGAGAGCTTTCTGTCAGTAAGTTGGGCAAAATTAACATGATTAGAATGAAAAGTGATCAGGTTAGATTGCAAATAATCTCAACGTCTGCAGTAAATGAATACCGTGCATTTTATATCTTGTGACTCCGCGTACAAGAATTTGTACAACAGTTTTCTATTCAGTTCCAAATTTTTTGGTATAGTCGGGTGCTATCGGGTAATATCAGGGTGCTCAAATAACTATTATATAATTAAATCGAATCTCTCTATCTAATACTATTAAACGAGGAATTCTTATATGTATGTTTGTGTGTGTGTTTCAACTCATCGTTGTACCATCGCTTTTGAGCGTTTGAAAATCCGTAATTTTTGACGTTTAATGTGAACCGAAACAACCGAAAAAAGGGTGCCCCAACTCAAGGTAACCGCAAATTTGGGGGCCGCAAATCGGATGGACCGACTGCATTGAACGGATTCGAACCTTTCCGTTTAATTACGCACCGAATTACGATAATGCGAATTTCGATTATGCTTACGACGCGAATTACCAGTCTGCGTTGGTTCGGTGAAATTAAGAAAAAAAAACGCTGGAACCGTTTAAACGTTCTAGCCCGCTGGTTATAAAAAAGTTACTGGAATAACCCAAAATATCCCAAGATTTGTTTTACGATTTCCGGAAGCCGTCTTCAGTTTTCGCTGTTTTTAAGATTAAATTTAAACTAAATATTCGATTATAGCACGCCCTTTTTGTAGGTATTGATATAAACGTTAAATGTTGGAGTATCACTAAGTAAAATTAAAATAGTATTATGCATTATTAATTAATGGGCAAAGAAAGTTTTATGGTGGATAAGAAGATTTTAAAATCTTTAACAAAGATCTAGGCAAACTAATAAACGGGCAGTTCAAAAGGTAAGAATGCGCCGGTTTTGTGTTGGGAAAAAACAAAATTCTATTAGTTTAAAAATTAATGTGTACCAAAATAAACATACTTAGAATACAAAGCATCGTCAGTGATACGAATATAAAATGATAAAACTGCAGGAACTTAATATACACAAAACACGTTATTAAAAATTAATAATAATAGAAATTAAAACAATAGTTAACAAAAGAAGTAAATAGAAATCAAAACTATCGCTTCATTGTTGATCATTTTAGAAGAAAAGAACGAATTCCTAATAGCACCAACTGCCAGAAAAATAAATATCACAAATTAAAACCAGTATTCTCCGCAAGGTTCACGGCAATAATTCACTTAAATAAATAAATGTTACAAACAGAGAAAAAATTGGGTTAGCTATCAGTTAGAGAATACACTTATTCATTCAAATGATTATAAATAATTAATTACAGCAACTATTGACGTTTAATAGTGATTTTTCCAAAAGCATAGTTGGTAGCAATGCCCTCTGAGGTACCCGTCGTTGTCACCAGTTGTCAAAATATGCTGTAAACAAGTTAAATGTTACGTTTTTTTCGAATAACAAGGCAAACTTGCCATGAGTGACTCGCAGGGTCCGATTCTTTACGTTTTGGTAATCGGTTTTCACCATAAAAAGGGTTTCCAGGTACGTAAAATAACCGCAAATAGTAAACTGCCTTATAAGTATTAACCACCCGGGGTTTTAGGTTAAGTTTTCTTTCCTCCCTTTGGTACCGGACTGCCCGAATGAGTGCTCGGCAGGTTGGAAATACATACCGACCTTTGCCCTATCCTTACAGGCAAATACCGATGAAAAAATTGAAGAACAAAATGTCGGACATTACAAGAGGGACCGTTCAGAAGTCGCTATGAGAACTAAGTATGTGATTACCGGACTCTCACAAGTTCAAGTTTGAAATAAAAGTTTCATTGTTTCAAATGTATTTTTTTGCAAAAAAAAAATGCAAAAAATAATTTCTAAACTATGCTGTGTGTCCCAGGTTAACGTGAATAAAATTAGTAAAGAAACTTCTTTAATAAAGAAGAATAATGAAAAAAAAATGTCAAAAAACCCTTGGGCATGCCAACTTTGTTTTAAAACTAGGCATTTTTTTATAAGTTATAAAATGTTTGCGTCATCTACGTCACAGCTGAGACGTCATCGAGTCCTTTTTTAAATAGCATCGTACGTTTTTTGAAACACTTTTCGTTGAAATCAACTGTAAGGGTAGTAGGGTTTATATACTGACCTCTACATTAAGCAAAAATATATTTATTTAGCCTTATTAATAACATGAAATATAGATCATGTATTTTGATGTAACTAACAATAAATAGAAAAGACAGTAAAAATTTGAATTTTTATTAATTTTAATGAATGAAAAAATTTACGGCGTTGTTTTGAATAAATTTTAAATTCTCTCATCAGAAATTGCAAAAAAAATATTTATGCAAAAAAATATTAAATGGAAAAGTCAATTATAAAAATAACGAATTATAAAAGTATTCAACTTTTAAACCTGAAATAATGTCTAAGAGGGCTACGATTCGTATTGCCGCACTGTTGTGTTAAGCTAATGTCACTTTTTGTATAAAACGTCTAATAACTTCTAAACGATGCGACTCTGGCCAAATGTATGTTTAATAAACTAGACCATAAATTCCATAAGGAACCTAAAAATGTAATAATATTGAGGGTGTTCTATTTAAAAATCTGAAGTTGCATAACGTCTAGAGGAAATGAGACACCCTGTATACATGAAAATACATAGAGAAGAGAGAAGGACTGAAACCATGCAACTTTTATTTGAAACTTTTTTACCTACAAGGATTAGAAATGCCAGATCTGCAGGCCACAAACTATACATCTTACGGACAGACACACCAAAGGACAAAAATGGTACCATTAGTCTTAGAATACCATAATTCGTCCACATATATCAAAATCTTACCGTCAAAATTTTGGACCGAATGCATTACTTTCTCTTTATATGAGAGAAAGACAATTTTTAGTCTTTTTTCAAAGCCACTGGAAATAACAAATTTAGGTGTTCGAGACCTCTATACATGAAAATACTTCTAGACTCTTCTAGAAGTATTTTCATGTATAGAGGTACTATAGAGGTGGTCTTTCTCTCTAGAAAGACTGCAGCTTTTATTTGAAACTTTTTTTCCTAAAATGATTAGAACTGGTAGATGTGTGGACTACAAACTGTATCTAACGGACGGACGGACGGACAGACCAAAGGCCAAAATAGTACCATCACTCTTAGAATACCATAATTTGTCCAGATATATCAAAATCTCACCGTCCAAATTTTGGACCGAATGCATTACTTTCTCTTGATATGAGAGAAAGTAAAAATGGCATTAGCTTAAAGATGTCATTTCAGAAGTTGACAACAGCTTTGTTAATTCGAATGGAATGACCCCAATTTTAATTTCTTTTCTTAATCTACATTCAATTTTCAACAACTTTTGTAATAGGTACGTTTGCCAGGCCTAAACTTTTATTTTCGAGATGCAGCAACATTTTGAAAAATCGAATTTTCATAATTAAATAATAATGTTTGTACTTCATTACTATTAGTTGAGACATCAAACTTTTCAGAAATACACTCGGCGGGACATTCTTACGTACGTTCTTAACGAAACTGAATTTTGGAATTTAAAGAAAACTTTAAATGACAAAAAGTGATTTTTTTCGACGCCATCTACAAAATATTTTTATCTTATCGAATGTAGAATGGAGAATTAAAATCCTCGTTAAACGGTATTGAGTATCCCTATACCTAAAATGCATCATTTTCCGATTATTTAAGGTTTTTCGTGTTCTTGCTGCAAAATCGATCCTTTGACAATACAGTCATTTGTTGTTAAATGGGTTGCCTACCAATTAGTTATCAATTTTGACGTTTGTGTTACTTAGGTTGGTTGATTTCATATTTAGGGTGAAAAATTAATGCAGGTATCATTTGAATATCGGGTTATCAAGATAACTCGATTGAAAAAATTAAATAGTTTTCGAAAACTATTTAATTTCTTATCATTTTAATTGTGAATCATCCGATTATTCAACGGATTCTACGATTAGGACGATTAATCTGTTATTGTGTTTTGATGTTGGCACTGTTAATTAGTTTAAATAATTTAACTTATTTGTGCTGTATTGCACCAAAATATTCATATAACCTAACGTTTCATTATTGACATAACAGAAATGATAATTATATTATCCTGTAAAATGAAAACGAGTCACATTTTGCTTGAAAGTTTTTTTTTCAATTAATGCAGTTCAAGTTTTTTCAATTAACGCATTAAAAATGCGATTCTGAAACAGACATTCCACATCATACGAAATACTCGAAATGTCGTAATTTTTTTTGTTACAAACGTTATCTACACAGTTTTGTAACGCAATTTGTATTTTTGCTATTGACGCCGAAAAAAAACGTATTTTATGTAGTTGTGTACAATAATTTTCAGTGCCGTAAACGGTTAGCAGAACAGTTGAAAAAGAGCAATACTTGCAATTACTACTTACTACCTTAAAACATAAAAAAAACATTGGCAGAAGAAAAAAAGAAGCTCGACTTGAACCGGTATATCAACTCTTGGTGTGTGCTCCGCATTTAGGGGAAGGGAAAATTACACAGCGGGGAGGGCGAGTGTCAATTGTTGATATGGAGGTGACGCTAGCTAACGAACTCGGTCGGAAATACAGGAATCTATCTATCGACGATATTCGTTCCTCTATCTATGACGAAATGCTCAGTACTCTTAATTTAACATTACGTCTAAAAACAAACCTTATTTTTTATGGTTGCTTGTTTTATTGTACTTATTTTTTTTTGTTTTAATATAAATATCGATTTTTCTTACATACGTAGCTGTTATCAAATATACAAGTCGCCGTTTATTGTAAATATTTACACCAAGGTTAAAAATAGACGTTTGTGCTCTAGTTGTAACAAATTTCCGTTAAGATTCATATTATCCTAAATTTATATAAATGTAACTCAAAAAAAATTAGTTCATGTAAATATTAGTTAATTTATCAAGTTTTTATATATTAACTAGCACGATATGTGTATATGCATAATAAACACTTAATGTAGCCCTATTTTCTTGGTTTCATTAAAAGGCAAACAATTATTATGTAACTGTCAAGTCGATCATCTTTTTCTTTTCTTCAATTATTATATAACCTAAAAATCATCTCACCTGAGGCTTAAATCCACAACAGCTTCGTCTACATCCATCTTTTCCATGGGTGATTGCATGGTTTGTTCACCTATTAAAAACGTTGTTAATTTTCGTACAAGAACAAAATCACTCGCGAAATAACTACATTACAACAAATTGCGAAGAGCACTTGCCGTTTAGAACGAATAAAAGAACGCGGTTTTAAAAAAAAACAGCTATCCGATAATTAAAGTTGTCGAAGTAATCGGTTGAGTTTAAATTAAAAAAAAACAAACGACGATCGGAATGGCGGTTTTTGTCGTAATTTAAAATAAAAATTCTCTAACCTTTTCCCTAAACGTATTCCACGTAATTCCTCGCGAAAAACGCTGTGAAACGAGACCAAACTCGATACACCGGACACATATACACACGCACTCACATATATACAGTAATTAGTGTGTACCGAAAATCTAAAACTTGGTTGACAAATCGATTATCTCGCGTGAAGGGTGCTAAAGTGCGCGTCACCCCTGGTAACGGCACAAATTCCTCGGGCGCCCCATCCGCCCGCGATTTCGCTTTCCCGAAAAAACCGCGGAAAAAAACACTGCGACACACTGCACGGGGCCCCACACCGTTGCCGAAATTGCCAGAGACTGCTCCGATTCAATATGGCGTGGCCTTGTGTGTTGTGTCTACAGCCACGCCGCAAACACAGATGTTTTTACCTTTTTCCTACCTTTACCAACTAGCTCCCGCCGCTCGTTACGTATTTCCATTCTTGCACCGCACCGAGTTTATTCATACGACGCACGCATTCAGAACGCGCACACCCCGACGCGCTCCGTCGCGCTCGAACTTCACGCCGTACCGTACTTCGCGCCGCGCGACGTACGTCACGAATCGGTATTTGTAATTCGTTAAAACGTACCCCGACCTGAGCGTCCTCTTCTGTCGCCAAAGGAAGCATCCGAAATCTGCCGGCGATTCTTTCTTTCATAATTTTTTTCGCGAACGGCTCGAACGCACTCAGAAAAAGCCGGCCGACTCTCCGATGGACGGCATCGCGAAAATCGGGTGCGTTTGCCACTGACGTGAAGACAGGAAGTTATCCTCTTCTTCCGAGCATTTGACAATCACGTGACGTCTAATTAATTTTAGAACAAGAGGCACGCATGTTGCCTGTTTAATGGTTGGTAATCGATATACGTACGTGTCGGATATTGAAAAAAAAACTAAAAATATCCGATTTCTAAAAAAATAGTTTAGAAATAAAAATAAAAAGTTGTAAAAATCACGAATTTGTTATTTGGATTTGTAGGTTATGTTTTTTTTTCGTGTGTCACTGTCAGGGTTATTTACCCGTCATCCATGGATTAGAAATGTGCAAAGAAAGTGGCCATTTTGTAATAAGCGAAAAGTAATAAGAAAAACAATTAAATAGGTGAGATTTATCAGCAAAAATCGCAAATTAATAAAACGATATTAAAATGTAAAGAATTACCAAAATTACGTGACAGATACAGTGTGCCCCAAAGTTGCAGAACGGTTTCATCACACTCTAAATTATTTTTTTAAACAAAACGAGTGGGTGTAAATCGTCACACGACTTTCTCTTCTAGTTTGAATATTGAGGATTCATATTTTCTATTGCTATTGTTATTCATTTATTTTAATTATGAAACAACATATCTATTCAACGCAACATAAACAAAGTTTTTAATAACTACTCCTAATTTTCATTACTTTTTTTATAGTTTCCTTGATTTTTTCATTTATACTAATTTAAAAAATATTAATTTGTGTAAAATTGTGTAACTCTACACTTTAGAAATACAGTATTTCTAAATAAAAAAGATTCAAAAAAAAATCAAATTTTTATGATGCCACAATTTATTTCAAACATTATTTTAACACTCACTGTACATAATAACAATATTTATTATTATTGTGTCTAGTGTTACTTCAACTCTAGAAAAAAAACTTACCTTTTTTAGAAGTATAGGCAGATAGTAATGGAAGAAATGGACAAAGTTAAAATAATGGCTTAATTTTAAATAGTCAATTATTTATTCAAATATGTTGTGAATATTAATATTTCAAATATTTTTCAATCTATATATATATGTATGTATAATCAGAAAATCTCCTTTCTACCGTTAGGTGTAAGGATATTAATGTCTTTTCATTCCTAAACCAATTTACGTCACTCCTTTCTGCTCCGTGCTACAATCTTCGCTTCTCCCCATGTTGTGTTCCTTCTACTCAGTATCTTTTCCACTACGTCGTTCCATATTTCCCCCGGTCTCCCTCTTCTTCTCTTCCCTGACACTCCCGCTTCTCATATTTGTCTCACCAATCTGTCTCCCGCCATTCTAATCACATGCCCCCACCAGCTCAACTGTCTTTTCTCTATGTAGTCCACAACCGATTCCACTTGTAGCTCCTCTCTTATCTGTTCGTTTCTAAGCCTGTCTCGTCTTGTAACTCCCTTAACTCTGCGTAAGAATTTCATTTTGGCCGCCTGTGCTCTGCTCTTCTGTCTCTTTGTCAACACCCAGGATTCACACCCATACACCAGTATTGGCCTATATATTGTTTTGTACACCTTCATTTTTGTTTTTGCTGATACTTCCCTCTTGCTGATAATACTGTTGTTTATCGCATGGTGCAGCCGCATGGCTCTTCCAATCCTTTCATTGACATCCTTGTCCTGCTCTCCTCTTTCCTCCACTATTGTTCCCAGATATTGAAAACTATCCACTTGTTCAATCTTTACATTGTCAATCTTTATGTTT
>JAWQRJ010002273.1:0-13849 GCA_033557515.1 Diorygopyx duplodentatus | reverse complement strand
TTTCATTGTCCGGAAAACTCTGATCGGCATTCAATGTAAGAACGGCACATACCTCATTAGTTACGGGAACATTATATCTTCTGTGATCGACACCTTCTGGCAACGTAAAAAGCAGTCTGACCTGTGGAGGTGCAATTCCTTCTATGGCCGCACGCTGATTGACTTCTTCTTCTACTTCTCGCATTAACATGTACGCTTGTACGAAATTATTCTGGGATCGCATAATTTTATCTAACAATTCCATTAAATCTCTGCTGATTCCAAAGTTTAGGGGATGCAACAATCTTTCGGAAACAGCGTCATCAGAGTCCAGGAAGTACATCTGGCCGTATTGTGGTCTTTCAAATTCACCGTCAGCGCTCTGCGTTGGATGGGCAGCCATATTCATTTTATGATAAACTTGCCCCCCCGCTATAAAGCTGTAAATGCCACGACTACTGATGGTTCGATCATCGTCCATATTGAAAGAAGCTAGGGCAAAGCAAGAATTCAAATTTCTAATCCGTTTATGAAATTCTTCGGCCAGCGGATGACGCCGCAGAAATAGGCGTACCAATTCATTAGGAAATCTTGGCTGTTCTTGTTCTACTCGGCCGTGCAAGCAGCAGTCGCCAAAAGAGTCACGATTTATTCGATTCCATACCCGTTCTTCGGGGAAATGGACGGCTCCGCAATGTATGCATAAGACGTTGAAAGGGCCCAAGCTTTCGTAAGAAATATCAGCATTGACAGCGCGTTTGTATGTCGACAATTGATGCTGGTCCAATGCTCTTTGACGTCTAGCATCACGACGACGCTGTTCTTCTAACCTCTGGTCACGTCGTTGATTGATTTCATCAGATCGTCGCTGACTTGCATGCACACGTAAGTTTTCCAAACGTTCACTACGCTGTTCACTCGTTTCCGTCACAATTCGTTGAGATGTCCGTTGCCGTAAGTCTTCTAATCTGTCAATACGTTGTTCGCTGGTTTCCGTCGCTATTCGTAGAGTTGCCCTTTGCCGCAAGTCTTCTAATCTCTCAATATGTTGTTCGCTGGTTTCCGTCGCTATTCGTAGAGTTGCCCTTTGCCGCAAGTCTTCTAATCTCTCAATATGTTGTTCGCTGGTTTCTGTCGCTATTCGTAGAGTTGCACGTTCTCGTAAATTTTCCAGCCTTTGAGCACGTTCTTCCAATGATTCAGTAGCGATTCTCTGTGACGTTCGACGCCGTTGCTTTTCTAAGCGTTCATTATATTCATCGGGTAATTGAGATGCTCTGTGCTGTGATAATCGAAGACGTTCTTTTTCTAAGTGTTCATACCTTTGTTTTTCTTCGGTTAAAGATTCGTCGAGCATTACGTTAGAAATTGTTTGCATACTTCTTGTTTTAGCCGCTCGAGTAAGTCTTGTAGGCGCAGGTTGATCATCCTGTAACACTCTCAATGGTGTAGCTTGATCCTCTGAAGCTCTCGAAGGTCCAGATTCATTATCTAAAACTGTCGATGATTTCGGTTGCTCTTTATGTGATTCTTCGGCGTCATTTGAAGGGACTTTCCTCTTGTTAAAGTTAAAATGTCTACGTTTAGGAGGACGTCCACCAGGCATCTTTCTTGTGTAAATTTATTGTCAAGAATCAAACTTATCTGCAATCTAAACACCCTGTATAAAATAAAGTACCTAAAGGTAGAAAAATTAGTACAATTACGGGAGCAATCAATCTAAAAAATTGATAGCTACAACCTAAATTTTTACGATAATAAATTCTTACAAAGCAAATAACTATATACTAATAACCATATATGTACTTGCGGTTTTTTCGAAAACGTATACTGAACACATTTAACAATTTCACTTTTTATTCGTATTCAGCACAATGTTTCGGTAATATGCCGCAAATAACTCAAAGTCGTCGATGCTTGTTCGTGAACAAAGGCAGTCGACAAATAGAGGCCGGCACGAGTGTGATTTGCGTGTTTATAATCTGGACGGTTGGAAGGGGTTCTGCACCAGCGCCATCTGTCGATTGATATATTAATTGTAGTTTTGCGCTATATTTATTAGTTTTGTTGTTTTTGCTTCAAAATAAATGGCAACGTTGAACCAAATTCAAAATCCAATTTGGACTGCCCTGTTTGGAATAAATACAATTTCAAAAACTATCTATTGAAAATATGCTGCACATATTTTCAATAGATGGCGCTACTTAAACTATGTAATACGGTGTGATATAACAGATTGAACCTGCCGCTTTATTCGCATCGCTCGCTACGCATAAGAAAATGCACTACAGAAAATGCAAAATTTAAGCGGGCAATTTGAAATGTTGATTGTAAGAATGTGCAATCTCTGAATCTGCAATCTGTATGTAGGGAACGTTATTAGGAAACGTTAAAGCATTCTTTTCCAATTTTGATGTTATTTATGCAAGTAAAGCTAAAAATATTGGTGATACAACTTTAAAAAAAGGAACAAATTTAAAAGTTACATTTAATCCTTCGTTCATTCACATGCTGATCAAACATTAATTCACCTGCATTTTTTTCTTTTTGCTCTGATGAATATTTGCTTTCTACTATTCCAACATTCCTATGCTGATTCCTTTCAATAGAATCTTTATTAACGTGTTTTTGTTGCCAAAATATATCTTTACTAATCTACAGTTCATAGAATCAATACCCAACAGACCGAGCTTTACTCACTTTACAACTTTAGCTTTATAATTTTCTTTGCGTATCACTGGCGCTTAAAATGTTTATTTTGATATAAATAATTTTTTGAGTAATAAGTATTTATTTATTATTCGTATTATTGTTAAACACCTGGTGCACTGAAATTCCCCAATGATGTCTGTATTTAATTTAAAATTGTTGACCTATCCGGACTTTTGTATCTTATTTAACGCATTGTTCTAGAAAAGTCATGCCAGCAAACTGAATGCAGCATTTTTTCTAGCGAAACGCAAAGAAACACTAACACTTAAACTAATCAATCCTTACTGCAATTTCAAGTTCTTTCGATTTTGAATTTGGCGCGGACATAAAACGGCAGCTAATCGCGACACTTTTCTAGGGACTTTTGTTGAACTGCACGGAATGTCACCATGTGACGCCCTAATGTCAACGCTCGGCTCCTGTCATTTTGACAGCTGTCTGTTTGCAGGGTTATGTCAACGCGAGCACGCGTCTGCCATTTTTTGCCGACATGCGGAACGTCAGAAAATTTTAAAGGCGAGTTTCCACCGGCGGCGAGCGGACGTATTCGTGGGATCGATTCTGTTTAATTTCACCGAACCAACGCATGCCGATAGCTAATTCACGTCGCTAGCTTAATAGAAATTCGCGTTATCGTAATTCTGCGTATAATTAAACGGAAACATTCAAATTGGATCAGATTCATTCAATCCATCCGATGCCCCCAAATGTGCCGTCACCTTAAGTCGACGCACTCATTTTTCGATTGTTTCGGTTTCCATTAAACGTCGTAAATTGCGGATTTTCAAACGCTCATAAAAGATTAAAACGAGTTTTCCCAACGTTGACGCCTATTTCAATCGATTTCGAGTACCGGAATCTCTAACTCCTGCAAATATCACCCGCGTTTATGATGCCGTTAAAAAGACGACCCGTACAAATATATATATATATATATATACATACAAGATTTGCGCGTTTAAGAATATTAGATATGCGTAGTATTGATTTTTCTGCGATGAATAATCAGAAACGCTGCTATAAAGTGGAATCCCGTAATAGAAATACTTCAAAAGGCGAACAGATATCAAGGGTAGGAGAAAATTGCTATAGAAAATGTTAAGCAATGGAAAAAACGAGTGAATTTTTAGTTTTATTTCATTTTAAAATGAACGTACACTTTCTTCTACAAACCTCATAGAAAACATCGTATTTCGAGAGCTATAAATACCACTTAAACATCCTTCTCGCCGTATGGATTTACAAACATCGATTTTGTTTAGATGTTGTCATAAACTAACCGCAAGATTAAATCACCTACACAAATAGCAAGTGCATTCGAAGGAAATCGGAAACATGCACGGAATAGAGTTTATGGTTTAGAAGTAAAACTAAAACCTTTCAGCGGAAGCCTTTTCATCTTCGTAGTACATGCTCGCTAAATATTCCACTATACTGGACATATCCGTTGGTAGTTACTCTCTCTTTATCAATCGCCAAACCATTTCCTATTGATGTTGTCTACAGTTGATTATCCTTCCCAGAAATAGTATAGGACGCGGAAACGGTTTAGTGATATTTCATCAGCTGCTTTCTCATATTCAGTGGAATATTATACAAAATGTGAGAGGAATAAGAATGTTGTTAGGAAATAGAAAAACAGGTGTTGAAATTCCCATATTCAAAATGCATTCTCTTAATATATCCGATATTATATAATCAGAAAAACGTAATAATTTGATAAGCTTTCTTCAAAATTGTACCCGATAAATTGATATTTAGGATAAGGATTCCCAATTAAATTTGATTCGAAATGAAGAACGAATTACTGACATCGTCTTTAAAAGTTAATATGTACTTATTTAGTAAGGTAAATGCCTGTAATGCTTTGTTAAAGCGCGTAAAAAACGCATTGCCAAAATAAGTAACTAAACTGTCATTACCTAATAATAAATTAGTCACAATTATTACCAGCTTCGTAGATTATTTCGCTTAACCTTTTCAAGCATCCATTTTTTTCAAATACGAAGGTATATTAACAACTGGGCTTTTGCAATAGGATATTGTGAATCTGATGTCAAATTCCAATTTTTATCCTGAAGATGTAAGGAGTTTGAAATTTTTCAGAAAAGTTATAACGAATCGAAAGTTAAAAATTAAAAATTGAACTTTTTTGAATTGACAATTTTGAATTTTGGATTTTTTATATTTGACCACTTGACCTCTAGTCCAGCTATTCAATATCATCTGCTGTTTTATTTCCCCATCCATAATCGACCCACCTCCATCGTCGCATACCCCCATCCCTCATACTTTCTTCTTTCCCACTGTCCGTACTACGTCCTCTCCATTCTGATCTTCTTCCAGCATTCCTGAAGAATCTTACTTACTTATCCTCTCCTCAAACTTTACGGCTCTTCTCCCAGCGTTCACCCTTATTCTCCTGGCATCTCCCTTTTCAGCCCCATCACCCATCTCCAATACTTCACCAGTATCGCTTCCAGTCTCTCCTGGTCTCTCTATACCCATACCTTTGCCACGTACAACACCACACTTTTCTCAAGTTGAGGAACAGTATTTTTTCTTTTGATGTTTTTGCCAAACAACTTCTCTGCCCCACTATTTTGCGTAGGTTCCTGGTCAATTCCTATTTATGTACCATTTCCTTATTATCCACTCTTATGCTACATCCCAAGTACGAAACCTCAGATATCTCTTCTATCTTTGAGAGCTCCCCCCCCCCTCCCCTGTAATTTTCCACCTTATCCTTTTCTCTCCCTTTATGTACGGGACACATCACTGTTACTTTCCGATGTTTCGAAAAACCTTCTCCTCTCCACATCGTTTGCCTCTAGTTTGAAAACAGTTAGAAAACAGAGAAAATAAGGGGAGTTTTTAGTATTCGATCATCTTTATTTTCTTTATTGGAGCAAATTGTTAACGACGTAGGGTTTGAAGAGGTGGTTTTAGGTGTTTTTTAAGTGCTCTCTGTGACAGCAAACTACTATATTCTTTTGCTATTTGGAGCGGGAAGGATCTTTCAAATAATTGCGCGGTATACGCAGGTGTTGTAGTCGGACCCTTGAAGCCAAGGCTAAGATGATGAACGTCTATCACATATCTTATTTTGTCTGAAAGATATTTAATCAATACGATTTTATGGTAAGAAATTAAGCAATGCATAAACCGTTCACTGTTCATATTAAGGAATGATATATAATTCTCAGGCAAGAATTTTATATCGTTTGAATACTTTTTTATCACACACTACATCCCAATAGTTAAATTTAGAATTAATTCAGGCATATGTATGTTCTTATATCATATTAGTATGACGTATGAATCATTTATATCTCAGATTATCATTCAAGAACATTCAATTATCATTGCCCTAAGAATCCCTTAACTATATCACGATTTCTTAGAGATATTCTCTGTACATCAACTCAGCTTAATTGCTATGTGATGGCGTGAAAATTCGACCGACGAAAACTATGCTTTATGTAGTACTAGCATTGACTACGTGAAAGCCCTTTCGAAATATTGTACTTAGTTTTTGTTTTATAATACTCCAAATATGGTCAATTTCGAAGAAATTCTGGTACACCGTTACTTCGCAATTTTTTTCTGGAGTAATTACTGGGAAAACAGACGAAAGCTCACTTTTAGATGCCGAAAAGAACAGGCTTTCTCGCGGTGTAAGCAGATTTAACATATCTTTGATTTCAAGAAAGTTATCGCGACAAAAACTTCTAATGGAGAAACAATGTATTCATTTTATGGCTGAGAGGTTTATGGATAGCGTAACGCCGGTTCTATTTTTTTCCTTCGCGGCAATACCCTTCGATGATGAATTCTTGGTTTCTAGTACTTTCACGAGTAAAACAAACCCCTCATGTTCAATTTCGTCAATGGTCACTTTAACCAGCTCATCTCTTCTCAATCCACCAAAAACACCAATCACCAGAACTACTTTATTCAGTAGATAATTTTCATACGAAGTATTTTTCATAAAAGTTAAGATATGGCCTCCTTCTAATACTTTAGATCTTTTGTGAACGTATCCCTTTTGATTATATTTTAAAACTTATATCAAACTAATAAATTGAGAAATAACTGACTAAATAATGAATATTACAATTAACGTTAATAATGAATATTACAATTCACTATTAACGTCGATCTGAGAATCGAATATTTCGCCCATAAAGAATTGAGAGTATATTTTTCCGACCAGAATAATAAATAATGTATTAAACTTTATATTAAAACTAAAAGTAAAGCAATAACATACTACTTCCCGAATTTTGTTTTTTCAATGTATGAAACATTTTGACTTCTTTATCGTACGTTGCTCTCGATTTGACAGATTTCAAACAAACAAAATTTCAGTAGCTTTTGCTGCTTTCTTAACAATATCTTGGGGAATTTCATCTATTCTCGAAAAAAATTGTTGTAAACAAAATGTGATCAACAACAAACTCTTTATTAGAATTTGATTTTATTAATCCCTGTATTAATTTTCCGTAAAGCCTAGCAAAGAAGTATACTGCGGTGTTCGCCAATTTATCTATATACAAAGATTTATCTATCTAGATACAAACTTTTTTTTATCAGATTACAGGCAATATCTTGAAAACCATATAAAAACTATTTCATGAAATTTTGGTGATTTACCTTTCGGCGGCAAAGGGGTGAAGTGGGGTGGCGGTGCAATGTTAAGCAATGAAATTTTTACATCCCTTGCATTATTCGCTAATATACCATAGCATTATAAAATAACTCATTTTGAAACTTCGTTGCCTGTTCTAACTTACCCCTAAAACCGTGTCCTTCAAATTTTTCTTTCAGGGTTTAGGCTATTATGTTCATATTTAACATTTTCTAATATTTTTCACTATTTAATGCCGTGTAATATTCTAGAATTGTTCATTTTAATTCTTTCATGTGTCTTCTAAGTTAGCAAAATATAGTGATTTACTGTTATTTTTTAAATAACGTTAAACCATCTGTGGCAATTCTATTCAACAAACTAGTCTAGCTGAAAACTAACAGAAGAAGTAAAACACCCTGTTTTAATTGCGGGAGTTAATTCGGAAAGTTATTTCTTTGTTATACACCATTATTTGGAAAAAATTGCTTTGTCTATCCCCTTAAAAAAAAAGATGAAGTGGAGTGGGGGTGGAATATCAAAATGTTTTTGTCTTTTCTACGTCACTACTAAAATTTGGTGTTCGAGTAGAAATAACAACATTAAGCCATAGTCCTAAAATTTGGTTCGATTGGCAGCTCGCTGTTAAAAACTTATGAAAAGAAATAAAAAAATAATAAGATAGAATATATCATTAACATAATGTAGCAACTCGTCATACCTGAGTAAATGTTAATGTTTGAATCATCTTACAAAGCTGAAGCTTAAGAAAAAATAAATTAATAAATTATTTAGTAATCCTAAGGAAGAAGCACACCATAGAAACAAAAAAAATGTATTGGGGAAAACATTACAGCAAAAATAATTGTGATGATATGCCGAGAAAGTGAGATGAAGTGACGGAAGTCCAATCACCACATCCTGTTTTACTTCTTTTGTTAGTTTCAAGCAACGACTTGATTCTTGAGTTATTAGTTTTTAAATAACATTAAAGCATAGAAGAGGCGTTGTTAAAGTATCAAAAAGCTCATTTTACATACCATTAAATAATGATAAATAGTAGAAAATGTTAAAATCAAGATTTTATTATTCCTACCCCAGCCTTCATTTCACCCTTCGTCCTAAGGAGTACCTCGCGAAAATTTACCACAGAATAGTGTATAGGAAAGGAATATTTTCTCCAAGGTTGTTTACAAATAACTAAGTACTTTTATGCATATTGGGCATAACAGGGAAAAAAATTGGATGCACACGGTTTAAACATTAAACAGTGTGCTTTTTTTGTATTTTATATATTATTTTTGCAATTTTTTTCTCGAGAATGGTACATTTACCCCTAAGTTTGAACAAACAAAAAAGTAGCAAAATTAGTTGTTTTATAGTGCTAGTGTCAGCGAATAATGTAGGGAATGTAAAAATTTCATCCCTCAACATTATATCACCAAAATTTCAATAATGAATGACATATAGTAACTAATTATTTTCCTCAAATTTAGTTATAATTGGTTATAAGTGGTTTTCAAGATATTGCACTATGGATACGTTTACCTATTTCGTTTGCAAGGTAATATAAGAGTCAAGTGAAAAATAAATTATTTTAAATAAAATCTGACTGTCTCTTTGAAATAAATAATAAAAAGGCATTTCATCGCAATTAAAAAGTAACTATTTTAATTATGGAGGTATTTTTACGCTTATAGTGCATTAAGCCATATCACATTACTTCAAACTTGTCATACGGGTGTAGGAGTAAATGAATGATACTATGTTGTTATTACTATGTTGTACTATAGCAACATTTATGTGGGATTGGAACCATTTCAATGATTTTAAGTGACGAGATGTTTTTTTTGGAACCTAATATTTCAAAAACTAAGCGAAAGACAGAAAATTCCGGCTTTAATTAATAATTTCTTATGAATTCTATGTCTATACTTCTAAGTCTAATTCCAATGATGAGATGTTCATTTTTCCGTTTGCGTTTGTTTTGCTTGGCCTATTGTTCACCGTCACTACTGTAATCACTATTACTTTCAAAACGTAAACTGATTTAAAGTATAAACGTCAACAATTGTGCATTGTGCTGTTTCTTTTCGGAACTTTTGAGTACGCGCACCATAAACTCCCACTACATTGCGGACTGTTGCCCCACTGTTTTTGGTAGAATGAAAATTGTCACGGAAAGCAAGGATTATAAAATTAAATTTTGACGTTTTGTTGCAGTTTTTTATAACAGTCTCTCTCAATGTTAATGAATATCTTTAAAGTTGGATAGAGTAAATTTTGGGAAACCCATTACGCAATGGTAACGTCATTATAATTTGTACATCAGTCGCAGACATTTGACGCGTGCACAATCGGAAAGGTACCGTTGTACCGTCATATTGTATCGGGCCACCCTCTTTGCAATACCGGCTTCGTCCAAAGTTGCGGAGTGCACGAGGAGGTGCGCTCTTGGAGTTACCGTCGCCGACGAAGATCTGCGAGCGCTTCGTTCAACATCAGCTCGCTCGCCGCATTCCTTGGTTATTTCTTCTTTACCCTCGGGCGGGCCAATCAGAATTAGTCGTGGTAGCACCGGAGTCACTATCGAAGAGCTTAGCGGGGCCATTCCCCCGCGCGGTGACTATTTAAACTGAAGGCGTAGAGCTTCGCATGAGTTCACTCTTGGTCGGGTAATCCGTCAGTTTGCACACCGGACGATCCGACCGCAGTCGCTTCTTCTCTGCTGCTGCTGCTGCTGCTTCTTCCACACACATTCTTGCCGTTCGAACCACGCACCATAGACCGGCCACCATCATCAGTTCGCCAGCAGGTCCAGTACAGTGAAGACGTGCAATCGTGGACTCGTTTTCCGTTACTGCTCTATTAGTTTTGCGAATAGACTGTGAGAGGAAGTTGTGATCGCTCCGCTAGAGAGGGACTTAGTGATTCTCTGTGGTGATTTGCTTTATCCTGCCGCCCCAGCCGTGGTCGCGTGAAGACATACCGAGGTAAGTCCCAATGTCTCCTCCAAAATCTTCATCAACGCCCCAACATTTATCACGACCCGCGTACTCCAGAAAATAAAAAGTGCTGAACCCAGTCTGTGCTGCAAATATCAGTGGACGTGATAACAAAATACATAGTGCAAGTGGATCTTATTTTTTCTTTTTTGGATTTTATTATTTAGACTTTTTTGAGAATTCACGTTGCAAAAAATCGTGGAAGATCTGGAAATTTTAGATTAATTGCAATCAATGTCTTAGGACATAGATGGCTAAAAAAATTTTTAAAAATATGTCAAAATATTAAATCTAGAAAATTGTAATGAAAAATAAAATAAAGAAGAAATAAGGAAGTGATTCACAAAAATAAAGGAAACTAGGAAGTTAATAATTTTTTACTTGCACTAAAAACTCTCTACTGCAGCAAAAAAACGTCAGGATTAAAGAGAAAATTCTTATTGAGACGAAAAATAATTAAGAAGGGATTTGCAAATGGAATACCATTTGAATTTAAATATTTTTCAATATATCTAGGGAAGAGGAAAAATTAGATAACATCGAAATATGTTTTAAAACTAAAATAAGTTTCATTGAGTTTCCAATTAACAAAATATGGAAGATAGAATATATAACATAGAATGCAAAATAATAATTCAAAAATGTATATTATACCATAATATAATACTCCTATTATATTATGGTATAATATAAATTCCAAAAATTATGTCTGATTTTCATTATCTTCAATAATTGTTGTATAAAACATTTATTTTCTGCATCAATTAATAATATAATTAAAACTGAATATTACTGTTGTAAATGTTGAACAATATATAAAAAAGAAACAGAAAGAACATTATTATAAAAAAACATTCAATTATTATAAATTACTTACAAATTGTATACAATACAATATATAATAATACCATATATATCATGGAATATAATATTGCTATTTTCCCTGTAGGTATTGGGAAAATGTTTCCCCACTAATATTAGTCTGACTAATATTAGTCTGTAGTTATTTTTTTCTGATCCTGCTACAATAGCAAAATTACTAGTTTCCACACTATCAAAATTATTTCGAAATGATTAAAAAACCTTCCACAAATCAAAAAGTATTTTTTATAAAGAGGAAATACAAGTCATTATAAATATATCATAATAAATAGTAAATGAAGAAAATTATACTTATTTGACTTAGACGATTTACAAAAATTTTAAATAAACATAAAACACACCTAAAACATTAAAACACCTAAAAACATAGGAACAATACTTTAAAATTATCCAGTGTTATGTGCAATAAAATAATAAGATTGAAAATTTACAAAAACTTTAACTTGCTGCAGTTTCAGGTTACTTGTATTTATTATTTTGTTTAACAAAAATTTATATCCTTCATTAACAAAAATAAAATTAATAAATTTAGAGATTAGGAGGAGGTCAAGTTTTAAGGAAAATTAAGACTAAGGATAGTTTTTATAAATGACGATCACGTAAGCAAATTTAAAATTTCAGAAATATTACTCGATGCGTTTTGCAGTCTACATTATTACACTACTTATTAAATTTTCTAGAATTTCCTAGATTTCCTAGAACGAAGTTTAACAAAATAATAAAATGATTATAATTATTTCATTGCTGCGATTTTATGTTTAGAACTGAAGTTTCATTTACGTTTACTATTTTATTTATTTTCTGAATAAAATTTAATTTAACTGGTTGTTATAATAGATCTATTATATTTGATTCTTCGAATAATGCTAATGTTATATATTAAGATAAATAGTTTTATTTTTACTATCATATTTAACACTCTTGCCAATATTTAATTTAATTACAACATTATTAGAATATGAAATAATAAACTATAAGCTGTTGATACCACCAATGTTTTTTAACTTTTTCTAACTCACGTTTTTTGAATCTGAATCTTTTTTGAATTGTTTTTACAACTTAATATTTAATAATACTTAATACTTAACAAAATAATCAATACTTACCTGTGAGATAAATAAAAACCATTATAAATATATCACTATAAATTTAATTTTCTTTATTTCCCATTTGTTATAATGAAATGAAGAAAATTAAATATATTAGACTTACACGTTTTACAAAAATTTGAAATAACGTAAAATGCACCCACAAACAGTAAAACATGGAAATACATAGGCACAGTACTTTAAAATTATCCAATGTGATGTATAGTGAAGTACGATGAGATTGAAAATTTAGAAAAGCTTAAAGTTATAAATTCATTGCTGCAGTTTTATGTTATTTTACTTGTTCTTTTGTTTAACTAAATTTTATTTCATGTTAAGAAATACAATTTAGGGTGAACGTAGCCCATTTTTAAATTTATTGCAAATAAACAATAAATAAGTGACAATCAGGTAAATAAATTTAAAATTAATTCAAAAATATTACACAATGCATTTGCAGTATACATACTTACACTACTTAAACGTTTGCTAGAGCGGAGTTTAACAAAATTTTATGTTTAATTATAAGAACATTTTATGTTTAATTATAATAATAATTTCATTGGTGCGGTTTTGTTTTAAAGTTGAAATAAAACCAAAGTCTTATTAACGTTTACTGTTTTATCCATATTCTGAATAAAATTTAATTTAATTGATTGTTACAATAGACCTACTCTAGTTGATTATTAGAATAATATGAATGTTTAAGATAAAAATAAAATAATTTTATTTCTATCTTTTTTAACACTCCCCAATCTTTAATTTAATTAAAACATTAATAGAATATAGTGCAATAAATTATGTGCTGTTGATACTGTAATTTTTTGAAGGTTATTTACTTAGTGTGATCGTCTCGAACACTACAAATATTTTGATAATCCACTATGATTCTTTTTTTAACATTTTCTTCAACTTTAAAAATTAAATACAACTTTAGAAGGTAAAATATCACTTTACTATAATATTAATGTAAATAAATTGTTTAAAAACGAGAAGGTGTAGTGACAAAAGTAGTTATAATAATTAAGTAGTTTCTAAAAATTATCTAATTATTGGAAAATTTATATATAAAATCACCGGTCCTTTTTATGCTTTTGGAAGGAAGGAGAGCTGGAAAACAGCGAAAGTTGAAGGTATTTATTTAAAATTATCTAAAAATATTAATTCTATGTTTTATAAACCAACCAAATCCGGTTTGTATTCAATTTTTTTAGTTAACACAATAGAGAAATCAGAACACCTAAAATCTAATCGAAAAATAAAACTATCGAAAGTTGGAATATTGTATTTGTATGTTGAAAAATAATATCAAAATAATTAAATTTGCAGTCAAAAGTTTTTCAAAAGTATACTTCATACTTATCGGTTAAAAATACAACATTTAAAAAACGTATAAAGTAAAATCCGTCTTGCAATTATTTATTTATTGGTTAATAAGTATTTCATTTTTAGAATTGATGATCATTTCAATTTATTAACTTAAACATTTTAATACCAGGAATATTACTTAGTACCTATAACTTCTTTTTAATATTCTTCTTTAACGTTTAAAT